>WAAG01042341.1:79631-94227 GCA_013390105.1 Tichodroma muraria | reverse complement strand
TCAGAACAGAACTGAGAGTCCCAGTACAGCTATTCTCAAAACTCTTCTGGTTTCTTTCAGATGCACAGCCACATCCTTGTGCTCATGATGGATTTTTCCAAGGAAGGCTGCACTGAAAATGACATTTATAGCTGCCATGAGATGCAGCTCCAGAATCTATGAGTCCAGCATCTCTAACCTCTCAAGGCCAATGGATAAAAAAGTGAGGAAGGAACAAGCTGCAGGTTCAAAATGCANGGGGCAGCAGTGAAGCAACACAACCAACACTGTCACTGATTAATCTCCTGCATTCCACTTCTTTGACACTGCCCTGAACAACATCAACCCTCCTCTCTTATTCTTCCTAAACACCTATTGAAAAGAAGTGGGGACATGACCAATTGCAGGACACAGGAGATGATTATTTTTCTGATTTATGTGTTGCATCAGACCCTCCCTGGGAAGAAGGACAAGGACTGACAGGGTTAGGAAGAATAAAACCTTCTGTGTACAAAACCTTGAAAGCAGTGATCCCAAGCAAGATGTGCAGGGTGTTCTGCAAGGGGTTTTGGCCTTCACTGAACTATGACTGTGAGCTCTTCAGCAGCTGAGCTAGCGGTCAGCAAAAAGCAACCTGCTGAAATGAGATTCATGAAGAGCCATGCTCCTCAGAACGTGACACTGACCTCCCTGAGAAGCACCAGCACTCTGTTTGGAGAGAGGCTTGAGCCCAAAGGCAAGAAATAGACACCAGTGAATTGCTTCTCTTTTCATATTTACCACTTGCCTGAAATCAGAATTCGGCCCCAAACGTGCAGCTCCAGAAATTAAGATGCCCAGTAGAGGGTCTTACACACCAAATTCAAATTCTGAAGTACTTCAGCAAGGTGGAGGATGCAGACTACCCTCAGAGCTAAAGTACACACGCCCCTAAGGCAGCCAGGAGAAAATCCCTCTTTATTGTAATGTTACACATTGGCCTCAAATCAGGGTGAGAAATGTAATTAATGTTCTTAATGTAAGCAGGATGGCAAAGATGGAGTGGAGAAGGCCTGCTTTTCACAGGCCCGTGCTTTTGTCCATTGATTCTTCACAGATTTTAATCACAGGGATATGATTCAGGGAGTCTGTGGCTTGGGAGGAGTCGACAGCCCTAAAGCAGCTTTGCTTAGGTGTGTGGACTCCATTCACTGGCAGCTGATTCCAGCAGCAGCCAGTGTCTCAGACATGACCTCAGACAGAAGTGCACAAAGAATATTGGACCTATATCATAAGTCCCAGAGACTGGCAGGAGAAAGTCCTGTCACACCCTTGTCCTTTCCCTCAAAAGGAACGGTGAGATGCGTGCCTGGAGGCAGGGCCCTTTCCACTCTCCTAAAGGGCCAACAATTAAGCAAGCTGCCATTCTTATTCAGATGCTGCTTATGACATTTTCCCCTCTGTTGCAAAAACAATTATCGCAAAGATGTTTAAATTCCACCTGGACACATAAACCCTTCTCCTTCCCCAGCCAAGCTGCCTCCTCAGCCCCCTGCCTTGCAACAAACTGAGAACAGCTCCTCTCACAGACGTGATCCCTCTCAAAGCTCCCTGTAAGCACCACATTAACTTCATGTGCACGCAAGTGTCCACCGATCCTAATTGTCCTTTTTGTCCCACCATTAGTTAGCAATAAATTCCAGAGGTGCAGTCAATCAATACAGCACAGGGCATACGGCAAAACACATTTTGTTGCCTGCACTAGACACACACTGGAAGGCTGTGAAGAGCTTTGTAAAACCTATCTAGTCAGCAAACTGTTAAAACCAATTTATACACACTCACAATCTCTCTCTCTCAAGGCAATAAGCCTATGGAGAATTTTAATTAAAGTCAAAGGAGCCTTTAAAAGTGGAGGGGGAGAAATCTAGCACAGCGAGAAATAAATTAATAAAAACACGCTCCAAGTTGAAGCTCAAGGGGATCACTCTCAGCCATCATTTATTTAAAGGATGGGACACGTCAAAGATAGGAATGTCAAGTGGGAGATGCTGTGAAGCAGCAGAGGACAGAAAAGGCACTGACAAACTGTATGCCACAGCTTCTGTAGCAGATCATTTTTTGTCACGTAGGTTATACTTGTGGCTGGCCACCTGCTGCTTGATATTCACTAGCTCTCAAAGTTAGGCACTGAAATATCTGTATTCCCTTTCACAGTTGGTCTGGGAAGGACCTTTTAGCTCATCTAGACCATCCTTATCTGATCAGCACCCAATTTCTGTAGAAAATTATTCCTTTTTCTCAACCTGAGGGTATTTTTCTTGGTATTTAGCCAGCACTTTTTTCTGCTGAATTTCATTCTATTTGTCACTTCCTTTTTCCCTTGGTGTTTATATCTTTTTTTATGGTGCATATATAATTTTTTATGCACTGTTCTAGCTTTTGCTTGGGCCATAGACTACTCCAGAGGAACTGACTCTGACCCCTCAAGATGAACTTCTGCATGCGGGCAAACCGCAGATCTGTTCAGTTCTCATGTTCCAGAGCTCAGAGGAGAGCTGGCACCCTGCTCTTCACCTGTCATTTTTGCAGCCACCAAATCATATCTCGTAGCCTTTTCCATAGCACAGGGAAGAGATTTCTTCACTCGGGGCCAGTTGCAAACAAGCAGTGCCACATTTCTTAACTTTAACAACTCCCAGTATCAGCTGCTGGAGCAACTTCTCATCACCTCTGCCTGTCTTATAACAGCTCAGTGGAGTGTAAGATGCTTGTGTGGATCAGTGTCCTCAGCAGCCTCCTGGCTAGCAGCCTGTGGCCAAGGGAATATAATATTTCTAGTTGGGGCAGCGTCAAAACATCCCCAGCATAAGATGCAAATTAATCACCCATAATGAATCTTGTGATTGTACTGGAAACCCATCCACCCTCAGCCTTCAGCTACAAGAATTATGAGATCCAATATTGACTGCCTATCTTGACACTCATTATCTTATTTAGAGTGTCTTGTGCTGTCTATTTTCCAGCTAGATCTCTTGGTAGAAACAAAAACTTCATGGATTAATGAGACCCCACATTAGTTTCCATGTAAAAGCATGGATATATAACTCATTTCCAATGTAGAAAAAAAATCCAATTATTCAAAACATTAATAAGTATATTTGATAGTCAATGTAAATTGAATTATGTTTTGCCCTTTCCCATAAAACAAACCAAAACACCCTTTTCATGGAAAGAGGGTTAGAAAGGTTAAAAAAAATGAAGAAAGTCAAAGTCATTACATTCCAATCAAACTTGATAAATATGCAAATTACAGCAACTAAACAGTTGGCTTTGACAAATGGCTTCCACGTAATGGATTTTTCATAGTAATGAGGCTACAGTGCAATTGTTTTTTAAAGCCTTACATTTCTCATTAATAAAAACTGTGAGTCATTGTGCACAATGGGCATATTTACAAAAAAAAAAAATAAATTAAGAAGCAAAAAAATTTCAGACAGCAGTTGACATCACAGAGGGATGCCTGAGATGGTGTCACTGCTTCCATCAGCATTGACATGCTGTTGACTGCTCTTTAATTAAGTAGCTTGAGCTTGAGTAGCTACTGAGGGCCAAAAGAAAGCCCAGGATTTTGCCACTTGCAATTCAGTTGGGGTTTGTTTATCCACCCAGACCATCACAGGCGCCAGCTGCATATGCTAAACAGGCCCTACAACACCTACAGAAAATGGCAAAACAAGCAAGAAAATCACTTAATGACATACAAGTAACTTCCCTGGCCACCAATATCTTCCTGCCTCATTGAGTCCACTGGCATTTCAGACCATGTCAACCATCACAGCACCTGTGCCTCTCACTACCTTTCTAATGTAGTCTGAACACTACTCCAAAGAGAAAGATTCATGGAAGAAGATGACCCTGGATCACACAGGGTGCTTTCAGTTGCCTTGTTGCTGTCCTCAGAACATCCCAGTATTCAGCAAGGCACCTCTAAGCCTCTTACTCTCGATTTCTGTTCACTGGATGCATTTTGGAACGACAGAAGGGCAGCATCGAAGGCGGCTTGAGCCTGCAACAGTTTTTCCATGTAAAGGAGCAACGATTGCAGTGAAAACGTCTCCAGAATCACAGAGGCTCCCTTGCCATGCCCCCAGCTCAGCAGGATCACAGCATTCAGGGTCCTCCTTAGTGCAGGCTGCTGGCAACCAGCCAGCCAACTGCTGCCACCACCACCGAGCCTGCTTTTGTGCCACCACGTTCCAAGGCCTGCAGCAGGAATGGACCTCTCTCATCTTTTCCAAAGGTGCTTCCTCTGCAGGCATCCTGCCACAGCTGCAGAAGCAGTGCTGTTTCCCCACCCCCGCTCCCAACCCGATTTAAATAGAAAAAACCAGACTAATTAAAGGGGGACTGGAAAAGATTAATCCCTTTTTCCAAGCTCCCCAACTGCCCCCTCCTGTGCACTAGCCCCTATCACCCTGGTGCCAGCAGGGCACTGTTTACATATTCTGTATGGTACAAAAATTCCTGAGCAAGTGTAGGGTGAACTTCACCATGCATGCCTATGTCATTTAATATAATTTTGGCTGCTCAGCCCTTCCTCTTTGAGGAAGGACTGCATCCACATCCCTTCACTATAAGGAATTCTACCACCTGGCATTTGAATTCCTGAGCCAAGGATACATAACTGAATTTGTATTTACTCCCAAACACTCTCTGCGCACCCAAGGGTCAGCCAATACGGGGTGGTGATAGATCAAAGACTCTACTGCTGATTTTAAGTTATTTAAAGTAAAAACAAACCTTCTCACCCCAATCTGTTGACAGTATCTAAGGGTGAAGAAGGGAAAACACAGCCAGGGGGAATGTCAGTGGGAAATAGGGACAGAGGAGGTGGAGGAGAGGACTGTTTATAAGTCTTCTAATAAGCCTATAAACCCTGGCTATATCTCTGCATGCATGTATTTCTTTTGCTGATATAGGATGCATACTCCATGTAATGCTATTCTTGTGAGCCAAGAAAATCTGCATGTAATACAGCAGGAGAATGCTAATGACCTTCAGCTGAGCTGGAATCCAGCAGCACTTCCCTTTATCAAAGGTAGGCTTCAGAGCCAACAGTCAGCCTTGGGGTTCCTCATGGAGCTGAAAATCAGTGACTACAGCATGGCCACACATATCCCAGTTTGTGCTAAGTGTCCCCCACTCGTACAGGAGTTGGTAATTCCTCCCAAATATCCCTCAGGCTATAGAAAAGGTATTTTTCAGGCAGCACTTTGCCAGTAAGAGAAAAGCAATTTCAAGCCCATTCAAGTGATGAATCCTTGAAGCAATATGGGTTAACCAGCTCATCCAGCACAGACCCCTGAGTGGATGGCACAACCACCAGCAAAACATCTGTACCCCAACTCCCCACACCTCCCTGGCCTTACCCAGACCTCTGATGAAAGCCATGTGTTACCCAAACATAATATTGTCCAGTCAAAAATATTTGAGAGATTTGGAAGGTTTGCAGATGAAGGAAAAATTAATAGAGATACTCCAGACAAGTGGAAAAACAAGACGTAACCCTGCTGTCCTTAGGAGTATGTGACACAATTTGAATGAAAATCTAAGTCAGCGCTTGCACTGTCTTCCCAGTTTATGAACTGATTTAGAAGAAACAGAGAACAGATTAGTCCTAATTTGCTTTATCTTTGCATTCTCAATCTATTGATTATAATAATTGTAGAAGCTATCTTCCCATTAGCCACAGTTATTACCATACACAGTACATGCAAAAGCCAGAGTGGATTTAAGCGTTTTTGTTTCCAGAGTGTTGGTTCAATGCAGCCCTGCACATTTCCAAGGCACAGAAAGAAAAAAGAGAGATCCTATGCCATTAAATTCAAGCAGATTTTTCTCATCATTGCAGAATTTAAGCTTTCAAACCAGACATGTCCACAATGATGATATTTAGGATTGAACCCTGGAGAGGCTTTTCAGAAGTTGTCAGGGCTGAGCCCAGACCACTGTCCTAGTTTTGAGAAAGCTTCTAAAATGATGGAAAACTTTCTGAAGGTCATTGTCCTCTATCAAACACATAATGTAGCACTGTCTGAATATGAGGAGAGAAGTCAAAAAATCCTGTGTTCTTTCTGTTGCTCTTTCACCAAACTGATGAGTAACCTTTCAAAAGACATTCAGGAATAAATCCGCAAACAGATTTAGCCACTAAAGTAGCCTAAATCCCATTTAAGTCCATAGTTTAGATCTTCAAAACCTGAATTCAGCTGTCACCTAGTTCAGGAGATGTCAGTATCCATAGGCAACCAGAGTTCTTCCTTTGGCCAAGTCTCCCAAAAAATCCATACACCTCTGCCTCTCCTAAAACTCTGCTAGTTTTAATAGATATTTCCAAATTGTACCTAAGGGAAGAGCATCACAAAAATCACAGAGGTAAAAAAATAGTGGCAAAAATCTCCGAGTTTTCAACACTTATAGGCTGAGAAGACTTGCCCAGCATCAGGAAAGTCTCCATGCAAAACCTCTTTTTTACACTGAAGACACCTGAAACCACATTTGCGCTTCCAGGAGTATCCTAAACACATTAGACTGGAGAATTTTTTCCCTTTTTAAAGTACATAGCATTAAATAACACATGGACCAGTATCCTGTTTTCCCTCCTTCCACACTGACACCCCTAAACAGAAGATTACAGGATCCTGATTGCTCTTGCTCAACAGCTAATCCAGTGAACATTGACTTAGGTGACAAAGAACAGTAGCTTCAGCAAAAAGACATAAGCACCTCTTCCCATCCCCAAAGCCTGAAGACTGGGATTCTCTGAAGGCTCAAATTTAGAACAGAGTTTGGAAACCTAAAATTACAGGGAGTGTGTTAAAATATTGTTTCCCTTTCCCAGCTCTCCCCTGATTTGTCTGTGTAACTTCAGGAGGGAGGCCAGAGTGAGAGGACCTTCCCAGTGCTGACAGACAGAAGATGTGAGTTGAAAAGAGGGACAGAATACAAGGACTGTCCTTGAGCACTTTCCACTTGACTGCCTTAACTGGGGTTTTTTAAACCTTACTTTGGACTTTTTCTGGGACCACTGATGACTACTGAGAAACTGATGGTTATTTTAAGCAGCAGATCAGGTACCTTCCAAACGGAGAGTGAGGGACAGGTTGTCCAGAGAAGCTGTGGCTGTCCCATTCCTGGAACTATCCAAGGCCAGGTTGGATGGGGCTCTGAGCAACCTGGTCCAGTGGAAGGTGTCCCTGCCCACGGCAGGGGGCTGGAATGAGATGATCTTTAAGGTCTTTCCAACTCAGACCATTCGATGAAGAAAATTGCTAGAGGGACTGTATATACCCATCCTACTTTTTTTTTTATGCCTGTTTCCACAACTCTTGCTTTATTTTCCCCCATTTTGAAAGCACTAGTAATGATTATCTGGTTTTATACATTGCTTTGAGATCCTTGAATCAAATAAAACATTTACATCTCCTTGCATTTACTACTAAAGCTAATTTATGCCTGCTTCTTCTCTTCCCTGTACAACAATCTGGAAAGTGCTTTTCCAAAATCTGCACCTTGATCATGCAGTATTTTATCTACAAAAATGCAGATCTCAGGTTTTTTTGCTTGAATGGATAGAAGACATCAGAAGAGGGAGAAAAAAAAAAAAAAAACAAACCACCAAAACCACGAACAAACTTTTCCTGGGAATTTTTTTTGTTATATTCCTTTCCTACTCCTCTAATTGTGGGTCACATATGTAAGTGGCCTTTTATGGCAACATACATCCAAGATTATACCAATATAAATCTATGGTAGATACATTTTAGTTCCATTTTTAATATGCCATTCAATCTTTTTTTTGGATAGAAAAATAGTACCTGAGCTGCATAAAAATGTGTCACAATACTTCATGTTTACTGTTAAATATGAATTAAATCTGAGTAGCTTGGCATATCTCTATAATAAAAAAGGCACTATTAATAAGATTTTATTAAATGGAGAGCTAATGTGTAACTGCCTTATATCAGATATGTGAAAACAGAGTTTCATAACAAGGTTGAGAAAAGTATTATCAAGGACCTAAGTAGAAAAATCTGTCTGTCTTTCTCGATACTGGAGGAATTTATATTTGAAGAGTGTTCTTTCCTATTGAGATCTTCATTGACTTGTACAAAAATACTGCTTTTAATCTCAAATCCCCACTGGCATTTTCATATAAGCACTGAAAATGCTATTGGGCTTTAGAGATTTAATTTAATGAAGGAAAAGTATTTCTATTAAAGTGTGTAATTTTTTTTTTTATTTTATTTTTTATTTCAAACACAACATCTTCTGAGGAACCAGGGAAACAGGATTATTTTAAGCTCTGAAAAACTGACTAACCTGTGCCCTTGTAGAACTCCTGCTTCACAAAGGAAGCTTAACAGCTGTGGCAAAGCCTGTAGGTGCACTTGAAAAGGGACCCTACTGTCCCAAGTCATGCACACTGAGAATGCCAAGCCTGGAAAAGGCAGCAGAAAGAGAGGAAAAGAAATGTCCCCATGCAGTCAGGTTGTTTGTGCTGAACTGCTGCATCATTAAGCTCCATTCTGCGAATGTCAAATGTCTGCAAATGTCAAAGATGGGAAAAACTCACCAGATAGTACTAAATCTTCTGCATTAATAGACTGATCCTCTCATCTGTTCATGTCAAAAAGTATTAGGTCTGGCTGGGTAGGTACCAAATTCACTGTTGGGGTAAATGAAAGCTGCTCCATCAATCTGGGCAGAATTGCACCCCTTAGCTCCGGTGATGGGATAGGCTGAATTGTGCCATTTAAGAGTCCCTCCATACTAATTCTCACAGTACTGCTTTTGTGAGGCTAAAAACCTTTTTTTATCTGCAGATCACCCATGTCTTTCTTGTGTGAATATTCATTACAATATAAATTCCTTTTCCTATTGAGAAGGCAAGTGCACTTGACACCAGGAGGCCTCTCAACAGGACACTGCCAGGGCTGACAAGCTCAACAGCAGTTGCTCTATTTGTGTGCCGAGCCTGCACAAACCTAAAAAAAAAAAAAAAAAGGCTTTTTAAACTTAGGAGCCAAGCCGATCACTGAGTCACACCAATTCAAACCTTACAAGTCATCTTCTACAACAACAGCTGGGCCCAGGAGTTATATGAAAAAGTACTGTGACAGCAGAAGAGGGTAGAGCAGATATAAATACCTGACTTCTCATGAGATCTCCTACTTATCTCATATTTGAACAGCCAGCTCTGCAGAGATGTTGTTTCTGCAAGGAGGTGCAGATAACAGAGTACCCAGACACTACCACAAACAAGGAAAAGGGTCATCTCCTGCTTCTGAAGTGAGACAACCTCAATGGAAAGAGAGTCTGAAGGTCTGTGATGAAACATGGATTCCTCATAACCAGTGGACTGAGTTGCTGTAGGTTTCACCAGATCTGGAGCCCAAATGAGACCCTGCTAAATCTCAGTTCCCTTTACCTAGATTTAGCTGCCCATGCTGTCTATTCAGCATCCTCAACCCTTTCTGGTATTTCCCCCAAGCATGAAATTGTGAGCAAAAAATAATTATGGCATTGACCTCAACAGATCCATGATTCCCCTGTGTGCTCAGCCAGTACAGCCATGAGTATTTCACTGCTTGGAGTTTCTGTGACTACCAAAGGAAAGCCAAAGTTGGGATTTCACATAACTTCCTGCATCAGGTTTGTGATTGGTGCCAAAGGACCTCGTGCTTCATTTCACAAGGTTAAAAAGTCAAATATGACAAATCTGGGAATATGGGCAATCACCTGAAGTAGCTGGAAAAGTAAATGCACCAGTGTCACAGATGGAACATAAAATTAATTTTCATTTAAACCTAATTAAAACAGTGGTCAAAGATGATCCTTGAATCTTTATTAAAATAAGCATATTGTTTGGGGGATATATAGATAGCTACACATCTGAGATTGACACCACTATTTTACTCTAATTAGCTCCTTTTTTTTTTTATTGTGGGTAGCATGATGGACCACATTCTGATTTCATTTATTGCTCTTGAAATAGTCCCATGCAGGTGCACAGCTCAAGTGCAAAGGCAGACAGTGTTGATGCTTGGTTTAACAAGCATCCAGAAGTTCCCATTTTTACTCAAGTGTCAAACTAAAGTTTGTAAATAGTTATTATGCAATAGACTCCTTTTGTGTTTTGCATTAAAGCAATCAATATTATTAAAGCATTTTTACAGTGGCAGTGTTGTTTCCTTATTAAAGAAACAGGAGATGCACTGGGTTATGCCCTGCATAAAGCCACAGTCCTGCCTCAAACGCCATCACAAAAGTGGCAGATTAGTTCCATTCTTCCACAATCTAAGCATAAACAGGAGAATAAAAGCCTGATTTGATGGCACATGGTCTGGATTATATAAAGGTCCATCTAGTCTGTTTGTTCTAAATCATCCATCGATTTTTTTCAGTCACAAGCCAGCCTGTCTCCCTAATGCAGTTTACCCAACTTTTGGTTCAGAACAATTCTGAAAGGAGTTAGTACCCCCATCATGAACACCTCAAACTTTGGATACAGGTGCAAACTTCACAAGCGACCTCTGTCACCTCAGAAGACCGACCAAAAATTCCAGTACTGCTATAAAAAAAAAGCAAACCCAAACCTTCTGGGTAAGGCTCAAACCACGAGGGACCATCCTTCAGCCAGCATAAATCGTTCCCGCTCCGCTGGAGCCAGTGGAACTATGACTACTTGCCTCAGCTAAGGAATGGCCCTGAGTCACTGGCTCGTCTCTAATGGCACTGCCAGGGGACAAGGTGGGTGGAAAGGAGAAAACAAGCAGGGAGAAAAGGTTGATGTACAGCAGCAGACAATGTTGTTGTTCTTTTTTTTAAGAAGCTGGCACCGTTAATAGAAATCCTCCCTCTTCCACTGCATTCTTATGCAAAGCTCAGATCTGAAGGTTACCTGCTTCCCCAGTGACTTGAAATGGAATTTTTTGTAAAGTAATCGCTTCAATCTGTCTCTTCCTGTATTTACAGAGCATAAAAGTAACCATAAAATGCCACCTTTTTTGAGCAAATCTAATCTGCCCTCCCAGTAATACTGGGCCACATGATGATTATCTCATTTTCTCTTTGACAAATGTGGACTTATTGGCTGGTCATTGTCAAAAAAATGCATGTCTCTACATCAGATACATAACAGTAAAGACAAATAAAAAATATGAAACACTGAGCATAGACAAAAGGAGGCTGCTGTCTCTGCCTGGTGACCTGTTCTGCAGAGTCAGTGACACAGAGCAGTCTGTCATTTTCTCTGCACTGTTTATGGCTCTTCCACTCCTCTTTTCCACTTCAGTTTCAGACAAGGAAAGAGGTAAAAAAGGGCAAGATAAGTAAAGTAAAGTACTTCTGCATGAAGGGCAAAAAAATTACCAAGCTCTTAACAAAAGGAAAGCAGTGAAATAGCCTGGTTTTGGACACCTTGTTCAGGGTAATCAAGATATCTATAAAGAGACAAGGTCAAAGGTTTCTAGGGAGGAGGTTTTACTTGATTTTCTATGGACGGAGACAGACTGTAACTGAAGCTCAACAAATGTAGAATGCAAACAGTAAAGAGGAGAGGAAAAAAAATAAGCATCTATTCCAGACTCCCAGCTACGAAGGACTGGGATAGGAAGAACCAGCCCTTAGAAAATCCAAAGTGTTACTTAATTCAGCAAGAAATAACAAGCGGCCAAAACAGTGACAGCCTCAGTGGGGATGCTACTTCTGCAGCAGATCTGAACTGCAGGAGTGCCAGCGCAGTTACACTCAGCTTGAGCAGTGACAGCCCGACGTGACCACTGCAAGGCACAACACAACTCTTTGCCTGAAGTTTCACTGCCTGACTGAGCAACCCCAGCCGTATCTGGGTCAGGCACAGCAACTCAGATCCTCAGCTCAAAGGAGAACTCTCCTCTCCCATTCGAGGTAGAAACCTGTAATCCCTTTCCTGTGCTGACAATGGCAAGGTTTGTACCTCAGTCCGGGCAGTCAGGCTGCACAGAGCCAAGCCAGTAGGAGAGCTCCTTTGCCAGCAGTAGCAACAAATGTTACATGGGGAAAAAAAAAGGTAGAAAAAGGTCACTCGTAGCCTTGGGCAGAGGAATGGAGAGTTCCTCTGGCTCCCTGGAAAAGCACAGGAGAGCAAAGCCTGACAAAGGAAGTACTGAGGCTGCAGGGAAGAGATTAGGCAGGAACACATCCAGAAGGATATTCAAGAAAGCTCTGTCCTTTTTGAATCCATGGGATTTAGACGATAAGGAGGAATCAGGCACCTAACTGCCTTCCTGTACCTTGGCTTTCAACCAGGATTCATCCCACCCAGCTTTAAGTATTTAAGCAATGAGCCAAGCATCTCCAGCGAGCAAAGCAAGCGTTAGTGGGACCAGGCACCGTCCGGAGCTCCCCGTCCTCTTGCACTGACTGCAAGGGGAGTGTGGAGCCTCCAGCCTGGGCAGCCCAGACAAATGCTCATACTTAGTTATGACAAACCTGCAGTTTAGTCTCTCCCCATTTCTCCCCCGGTGAAAGAAAGGCCAGCCCTCTCCTATCACAAGCACATCCATACTCACCACAGGCAATTCTCAGTGTGAAAGCTTCATCCTGCTTCTGCTTCACACAGGAGTTCTACAGCTGAGGGATCTGAGTAAAACCTCAGTCCTGAGACACAGTTCTGTCAGGTGAGACACAGCCCATACCCTATTCCATGACTGCCTAATCCAAGCCAGGAGCTGGGAATATTCTGTGTTGGGAGAAAAGGCAGCAAAAGCCTTGTCTTTGTGGTGTGGAGAGCAAAGAAACGGGGAGAAACTACACAAGTATTGCTTAGGTCCAGCAGCCACATTAAAGCATCCCCATCACAGTCATTACACTTTATTCCCGCACTTTCATTTTCCAGTATCATGAGACACACTCCAAAGGCATATTTGCATTGCCAAGGTGTTACCGAAGTGAAGTGAAAGAGCTTAAAGCTTCTTTTATAGACAATGCATCCATTCATGGTAGATAAAGGGATTAAAGATCCTACTAAAATCCATTAGAATCAGGAGTAATACTGCCACATATAGTTTTATTTTGCACTTTTATTATACCTTTCCTCACAGGATCTTTGAGCACTTGTCAAATGAGAAATTAGGCTCTGCTACTTTAGCAGCATAAAATAAAAACTTTGCTTTCAGATAGAGAGGACAGTTCCACTGACAGCTGAAGGTCACACAGGAATAGAGCCTGGCTTGTGGGTTACTGCTCTAAAGCCCATTCTCTTTTTCAATTAACGGGATGACAGTGCCACATACACACAGTACTTGGGGTAAACATTTGTCTGAGTTCCTCATCTCCTCCTACCATTATCTGCACCATTTTTATTTGAATGCCTCATCTTTTTTTTTCCAGAGTTTTCTGCAAAATTCAAATGAACCGTGAACAAGAGAATGAGAGGTTTATTGAGCCATAGCAGGCTAACACTACCCATGTTCCTGCATGATTCGAATACTCAAGTGGCCCAGATGCTCTAACATTCAATTAATGAATTCCAGAGATTTGGGAAGGGGGTGGAGGGAGGAAAAAAAAAATTACACAAGATGTTGGCTTTGCCATTGCATTATCCTAGGTGTCTCAGTCTGATGAAGGTTAATGAGGAGAGTTCAAATGCTAAGACATAATTAAATAGCAATAATTAAAAAAGCTGACACTGCTAGAAGCAGCACATGGAAAAAAGTAAGATTGTTTCCCTTTAAAAGAAAGTATGATGTTACTGCTCTAAACACAATCCTAACAGGTTTATGAAATGAATCCCTGTATTCCAAAACATGAGGCAAGCTCTCATTAACTGGTATCATTACACATTTAATGCTGCTTGCCTTGCCTTCCCTGATGCCATTTGCCTGGTTTTGGATGGGATCCTCAGCACAGTGAAGCCCATTTGGCAAGGCTGGACCCTGCTCAGATGGACATGAGCTGGTCCTGGCTGGCACAGAACTGAGAGGGGTTCAGACATTCCCCAGATGAGCACATTAGGAAAACTGACAATGAAAACCACTGCAAGACAGGCAATGCCCTGACCCATAATATTCTAGAAGCAGCCAGTGCAGGACACAAAACTGAGTGTTTGGAAAATTGGAATACCCAGATCCTAAAAGCTCTGGACATTTGGGTTCATTGGATATCCTTGCTTTAGACTGACTGGTTCACACAGTGTGAAACAGAAAGGAGGGAAAAAAAAAAAGAAAGAAGCAACTTCTAATTTATTTTTCTAATTAATTTGCAGCTGCTAGTTAACATGCATCTTTTGTTAATGACATCAAAACTTCCCACTGTTCAGAAAATTTCACTGATTTACTGAACACTTAAGAATCACTCAGCACTGTCAACATGGCAAGCACTGCCATGGTAAACACCAGTTTGTCTGCTGTTGAAATCCAACTCTGCATTAATGGAAATGAGGGAGACAAGAGGATCTCTCCTAGCTGAATAAAGTTATGTTTAGATACATATAAGGAAAGGAAAGGAGAACGTGCTGTTAAAAATTCAGTGCAAGCCAACCTCCCTCAGAAAGTGTCTTTTTTTTTTTAAATAGATTGATTCTGACATTTCA
>WAAG01042341.1:0-76715 GCA_013390105.1 Tichodroma muraria | reverse complement strand
AAAATAAAAATAGGGAAGAAACTACTAAATGGACTTTTTCTTTTAATAGGAAACCCTATGTTTATAATCCTATAGGCCAGGCATATGAGAACAGGCACAGTTACAATATCCTTTCCTCATTCAAATGCTTCACAATTTAAAAGAAGTGAGAAGAACAACAAAATTAAGAAAAGTTGAGATGTAAGAGGAATCATGAAACACAGTGGGGTTAAGACTGATTACCACATAAAATCCTGCCAATACCACTAACCCTCTGTTTATTGTGAACATGTACAAGGCTTATTTGTCAAAGGCAGATCCTGTAGCATGCCAAGCCTGTTTTTTCATGTGGACATGACGTGTATACCTCAAAAATCACATTTCTAAAGCAAGGAGACATACTCTGCAATGAAGCTTGGAAGGCACCTACAGAGTTTTGCTCATTTACATCACACAGTGTAGCGATGCAGATGCAGAATCCATGTATCAGAATCCATGCTGCAGAATCTCTGTAGTATCCACTCCCCCTGTTCATGTTTAACTGCTAACAACTCCCTACTGGGAAACAAGTTTGTACAGAGAAAACTTTCCATAATAGGAAGAAAACCATGCTAAAGCTCCGTAAGATTTGTATTTTACCTGGGACACCCTGCCTCCCATCCTTCAGTAAATAACCCAATATGAATCCAACATTCCAGTGAGCCACTTATCTCCACCTAATAGTCCACTCTCTTCCCTCACTCCCTTAAGCATGAAGACAAATTATATATGGTTTTTAAATTCATTCTTTTGGTAATAAAGAAGCTTCTTATCAGTGATTGCATGCATTAAATTGATGTCCCCTGGAGGTATAATTTTCCACCATACTCGTTTTAGCATCTGTTGGACCAAACTGTATTTACAATCTCCCTGTGTAATATCTGACCCTTGGCCTTGAGGTAGGAATGCTGATCCCCAGCTTTATCTGACAATTCTTCTTTTCCTGCAGTGGCCTCCAGAAGTAAATGAAGATTAGCTTGCTTTCAGGGCTTATTGATTAGGCCCTGTAAAGGATGGTGTTTGTGAACTAACTTGGGTCATAATCGCCTAAAGAGGTCTCGGGAGCCAGAGCAGTCATTTTCCTGCGAAGATAACTGAAACCACAGAAGGACACATGCAAGATAAACACACCCGGAGTTTAGGGGTAGCTGGTGCTTTGTGCAGCAAAGAAACACTCATACAGAAGCAGGCTTCCCCCTGTTCCAAAAACCCTCTCGCCACTTTTTCCCTTAAACTCAGGAAAGGAAATGGGGGTGATCACAATCTCCGAGATGCTCCTGCACGGTCACATATTTTCTTCTTGCACAGCGCTTTTCATCAAGGATCTCAAATTACTTTTCAAACACTGATTAATCCCTACCTGCGAGATAAGCATTCTCATACACACAGGAGGACACAGAGTGTTCAACAGCTTATCCAAGGACACAGAGTTCATGAGCTGTGGAGCTGGAAACCAGACCCAGCCTTGGCTGGGGCGCAGGGCATGCGATCTCCAGAGTACACCTCCAACCCAGGACATTCCGTGCAATGCTGCACAAGCACACCACCCCTCACTCAAAACAGCTTTATAAACACCTTCAGTTATTAAAGAAAATCACTATGGGCTTCAAAATAAAATTCATATGTCCTCTAGGAGCAGCAGTGGGCAGGAAGATGGCCTCGGGCTGGAAAGACATTGTGTTGGAGGAGGCTGGAAGGAGTGGGCCTGACAAGAGTTTCAGGCTTAAATTGGTTCTTCCTGAAGACAACAACAAATCATCTATCACCTCCCAATAGAGTTAAACCCCCGATCTAAGCCCAGGCCCCCGGGAGCAAGCATAAATAACTGGATTTCCACTGAGGAGGAAGACAATGAAGAGCCCCACTCACTATTAACTTCTCAGTAGTGAAAGGGCTGCAGTGGAAACTTCAACTCAGTATTTATGGGCTGCAGTCTTTGACTGAGGCAAAACAATTGAGCTTAATACTAGAAAAAACCAGCACAGAACCATCACTAGACTTGCACAGAGCAACCATTTCTTAAATCTGTGTTTAATATTTCACCTAATTCTCATGAACTAAGTATGCTTGTAAAGTAGCCAGCAAGTATGGGGAGAAATACAACATAAATATGTAAAATATTACATAATTTTGTAGGTGATGATGAAGAAAAGTGAATGGCTTAATAAAGTGCTGTTTAAAACAAAACAGGAGTAAAACACTTAAAATCTGAGATAAACCAGATTTTAAAGCGGCTATACAGGGGAGTAACATTTTAAGTATGCACAAAAAAATACAAACTGAAAAAAAATAGAAAATATTAATTGAATAAAAAAAATCAGCACAGCTTATTAGAATATTATGTTTAATAAAGAAATTGCTGAAGTCCTGCAATTTCTCCTTATGCAGTTCCTGAATGTCTGCCCTGCTGTAACATTTTTCTCATCCTGTGTCCACAAATCCCCCTCTCCCACGAGCAGAACCCCAACCCACACACAAATCCCTCACCTCTCCTGCCCTCTCTGCCACTGCATTGGTTATGGCATCCTGCTTTCCAGCCTTAAGTTATGCCTTGCTACTAAACACAGTAATTGGACTCTACCCTTCACGCAAATAGGCAGTTTCAGGTATTTCTTCTGGATTCCGTGTAGATTTCTGTGGTGGTTAGTCAGTAAGCCTAAAAAACACTGACTCCAAGTGAAAGGATAATACGCCTGTGTTCCTCGCTGTTCACTACACAATTCTGCTTCCCACTCACTTTGATCATACAAGAGCAAAAAATCAGAATTTCTGATGTTGTTTTAATTTTGCTTCTAGGTTACTTAAGGAACTAACATCATACATCTTATACAAAATTATCACAAAAATGAGAACTACGTTTTGGCCCCTACAAAAGACTCTGCGATGAGCTGTGCTGACAACCACTGTGTCTAACAAGATGCAGTTCAGCTGAAAAGTTTCTGGTCCTGCATTGACATTCTCTAGGCTGCAGAGCAATGGAGCTCACAATCATTTTTTCATTAATATCTAAAAGTCTTGAGGTAGTATTGTGAAACAAACACTGAGAAAAAACGCAATCAGTATTTCAAAACCATCACACGAGAACCAGCACAAGCGAGGGATTTGAACCCACATTTGTTGTGCATAAACAGGTGTCACCACTCATCTGCACCCCACAGAACAGCAATAAGGGAGAAAAAAGTATCTGTATATACTATAATGAATTTTTCCTTTTCATGTGCAGTTGGAGGAGGTTATTTATTGAATTTGAAGGTTAAAATATTTTCTCTCCTATCAAAACTCTCAGAAATAGTGAAAAAACATAAAACCAGATGTCATTTCTCAAGATGTTCCATTGGACTAAGGGTTGACAATTGATTTTTGTGGGCTCAGAAGCTGATCTTAGGTAGGATTTAAGGCAATTGTGAAGTTAAACCCATTTTATTCAGTGCATCTTTTGTCTTAAAAGAAAAATAATATATATTTTTATACCTGTGTGTGTGTGTATATATATATATATGTGTGTGTGTGTACACAGGCCAGCGCTTCAGGCTGATTTAAAGATTACCTGCACAAAAAGTCTTTGTTGCAAGACTCCTAAATCACTGATAATCAGTAAGAAGAGATGTAAGGGACCATAATCAAGACCACATTCATATTTCTCAAGAAAACACTGTGTAAGCAGAGGTCCTCATCATTACCTTAATATCTAATTTTGGAAAGAACAGTAAAAGCCACTCACGCTTGCTTCACTGACGTGATTCAGCCAAACATCTGGAGAAACAAGTGTGGAGAAAAGCTCCTTCTTCCTACCTTTCTATTTTCTGTTCTTCCATTTTAGGACCCACTTTCAAGTGATGCTGGTTATTTTGAACAGGCCAATTATATTCTTGAACAGGATCATTTCCCCTTTGCAAAATATGGCCACTTCTGCTCAGCAGAACTTGAATCCACTTGATTTTTCTAAAAATGAGAACACACACCCTCATTCCCCCTCTAAACATACTCCTCTTCCATTTCATCTCAAAATGCACAATTTGGTTGGCATTCTGCACTGTGGCCTGGTGTGAATTTCAGTGGCTGGGGTATAAAGGCAACTTCCTTTGCCTCAACAAAAATGTGCAGAGCATCCAAGAATAAAAGCTCAAACCCATGATCAAATTTCTCGGTCCTGAGAAGCCTCTCACCTGGGACAGTTCCTGTGGTTCGATGTGCTCACCTTGTGAAACAAATTCTCTGTGCTCAGATCTCAGAGGAGGGTGTTTGGGCAGGATGATGTTACTGCTTCTGACCAGGAGGGCGCAGGAAGTGGCCAGAGGCAGCCAGGCTCACCTGATGCTGGATGGGCAGATGGAACTTGGTCAGGTCTCATAAGGTCAGGCACACTTTTTCAGCAGTCCTTCTGTGTCAGCTTATAAATGCCTATATTCTACATGTATTACACCACACGAGGCAATATTTTAAGGAATTGCCCTCCAAAATCCTCACCAGACACTTGAATCAGCGTCCTAGATGAAGAAGGCACTAAAAAACTTATTATACTCAGAGGTTTTTTAGCAGGCTCTGCCTGCACATCCCTTCACAGTTCTGGTTCAAGATCTTAATGTTTATTTCTTACACACAAGACTCGTAGTTGACAGAAAACAAACAAAAAGCTTTGCCCTGAAGCAAGATACTTGACTGCTGGAAAGATGTTTAACTTCCCTTTGTTCTTAGGCTGGGAGAGGAGGGGGAAAGAGCTGAAATTCCTGGTTAAAGTTACTCTCATCATGCTGCATCAGAGCTTGCTAAATCAGTCACGCTGCATTACTCTACATGGCTGATTTAGCCTCCTATGATGAGTCACTGCAGTCAAGCGTCAGCAAAGAGATGCGCTACTTTAGAAAATGAAAAAAAATCAGGGCAGGTGCTGCGTGCTCAATTTTGCCTTTCAAATGGATTTTTTTGTTGTTGTTGTTGTTAATTTTTAAGCATGGCAGGAGTTTATTTGATCAGCTGTGACTGTTCAAAAAAAACTGTTATCACCTTCATTCTTTATTAATTTTTGTCTGGAGGCCCCCAGTGCGGGTGGGACACTGGGTCCACACTAAGCAGTGCACATTTGTGTGGGAACAGGCAGTGACAGCATCCCCTGCCACCTCAGCACACCAGCGCAAGCAGGGGAAAGAAAGAGCTCAGAGCAGTAGGAGTCTGCCTCGGGGCTCCCAGGGCCCAGACTGTAATGGTTCTCTAAACCACCAAAACCCCCCAAAACTAGTTCTAGCTTTCCACATGTTTTAGAAGGCACGGGGATGAAGGAGAAGGGGAAAACTGAGACAAGGATTTGGGCTCTGACAATTAATAAGACACGAAGAAAAGTCAAGTTTTAGTGACCTTGACATCTTGTCCTTCCCCATTGTCTCTGTAGATTTCAACAAGAGATCCCCAGATCTTCCTGCCCCAAGAAAAATTGCAATGCTCAGCCTTGCCTAGCACATCACCTCTGTGCTGTGGAAAAGGGGATGAAAAACAAGTCACTGTCCTGCTTTTGTGGAACACAGGCCCCACTGGGCTGGCTGAAAAGGCTTTTTTGGCACTTAAAGTTTTGGGGTGTATTTCTACAGAATCTAAAGACTATTTCAGTGCTCACAGATTGCAGTATAATCCCGGAAAACTATATAAATCATGATCCCAAGATAGATCCTCTCTTCCTTTTCTTTTTTCCCCTGCCTTCATTTCCTACTTCCTCTCATTTGCTTTTAGATGCCTGGGTAGATTTAGATTAATCTTAGGGCTGAAATGTTACACTGAAGGGTTGTATTAATGCCCGATCTAGCTACTGCATCCTACTGTAATTCATGCACATTGGTAATAAAAATAATCCTCTGGGAAAAATATAGTGGGGAAAGGATTTTTTTTTTTTAAACTCCGTGACTGTCAGCACATTTTCATTCTAAAGAAAACTAAAAAAGAATTTCTAAAAAGATACTGCAGTAGAAACCTTTAATGGAAATATCTCTAGGTAGCTGATCATTCTGATTCACTAAGGATACAGTTTGTTTTCAAGCTAAAATAAAACAAGTGGAAAAACTGCAAACCCAAAATCTTATTAACTGCATTCCACGTATTTCTTTCCTTCATTATTACTTTGCAGTTTCTAGTTTAAGAAGCCAAAGATCAGACTTTTCCACATATTGCAGAACCTATTCAAGTGCCACTTAATCACTTGCCGACAGCTAAATGGGTGCTCCAAAAAGACCCAGTCCTGTCCTCTTCACATGAGCATAATGTATCAGAACCCAGGTGCACCACTTCTAAAAAGCAGAGTTTGCACCAATTTTTCCTACTGTTAAGCCTCTTCTAGGCAGCCTTCTAAAATAAGCATATTCTAATTGAACTGCTCGTACCACTTGGCAGCATCTTTTGCTACAGAAAAAAACTTAAAGTGCTTTTCCCATTTCTAAAAAGGCATCTAGGAAAAAATAATAATAATAAAAGTTCATCCAAGGCCATAAGAGATCACAGACTTTCTACAGAATTAATATGCACGATGAAGAACAAACAAGCATTTATTTTACAGGGTATACTAATGGAAGAAAGGAAAAGAATTTTCCTTTGCATCACTACACACACTGACATGAACAAGTAATCATTCAAATGCTTTTAAGAGATGCAGTCTTGCTTGTACAACTCTGGAGTCACAGAGAAATGAATGTAGATTACAGCAGCAATAGAGAAGCTATAAATACACATACTCTGCCAGTCACATCTGGTGGGTTTTTTAATATAAGATCATGGTATTGATATATTTCTTCTTGTAGATGATTTAAACAGTTATTTAGGATGTCAAAATTAAAAATAGTCTTTTGAAGAGCAGGCAAAGGTATGATGGTATGATTCCTTGACTTCCTTTACTACACTTTCATCTCAGAAGAAAACCCTGCTTACTTATGGAATATCCCAGCCACCAATCAAAGATAAGATCTTTAAACAAATAGGAAGCTCAAAATAAATTTTATTATGTGGGGGAAAAAAAAAAAAACATAAAGTAACACACCAATTAATTCAAATGAGTTTTGCTGGAAAGGATTAATTTTAACACAATTTGAATTTCAAAGTTAAGGCAGTCTTCCCAAGTCTCATACCTGTTGTTCATGCCTACCTTATCTGCATTTTTCTATTTAACTGGTTTACAGTTAAAGTAGGGAAAGCCAGGTAGGGTTGGAAATAAATAAAAGGCATGTTTTAGTTGACTTGTTCTCAAACAAAGACACAGAAAATCCTCCCTCACCCAGCTCAACCAAACCAAGCCTGATTGTTTATGATTTCACAGCTTCAGCCAGCTCAAAATGGGAAAGATTTTTAAGGTTTTATATTGCTAAATGGTGATACCACTTTCTGCCTACTTTAAATGATTATTCTTTTAGCTTTCTTTAAATTCATCAATTCCTGACATTCTGTCTGCCCTCTCTACCACCTCAAATAAATATCAAAACAAAAGGAGAACATAAAAATCCACACTCCCAGCAAAGACATTTCTTCAGAACAGAACAGAACTCACGCAGGCCAGCATTACTGGAGAAAGCTTATATTTTCTTCTCAAACTTGTAGAGCAATCACAGAAAAATTCAGACGGGAAAACATCTTCTGGATGTTCTACTCCAGCACTCTACTCTAGAAGGACTAACCTCAAAACTGAGTGTAAAGTCAAGGTGTTTCATTCCCATGCCCAGCACAGCTGATCCCCAGGCAGAGCTAAACTGTGGGACTTCACTTCCCCCTGAAAGTCTCAGCAGGTCATGAGAACCTTGGCAACCTCACAGCAGCCAATTTTTCCACACAAACCAATCACAGTTTTCTAGAATAAACTCTTCAGCAGATAAACATCCATCAAGATTTTATTAAACTAGGGACAAGATTTTTTTCTCCTTCCCCTTATGTTTATAATTTTTTTCCATATCATGGCATTTGTTGTTGCCATTGCAAAGAAGATACCACTTTCGAATTCCCAAGTATTTCTGTGTTCCTCTGGAATGGGGCACCATATTGCTCTATAACCTCTAATTTTTTATAGATTTCCCCCTGCCCCTCAAACCTCAAGTGAAGGAGAACTGGCAAAGCTTTATCTTGTATTTTTCTATGATTATATTGTGCTCAGCACCAAGAGTGAATTTCAGAGGTGGTAAATCAGCTATAATCCTGACTTTCTCAGCAAACTGAAGAATTCTGAGTCACTCTAAAACCTGACCTACAGTCTGATGCTGCGAGTAATAAGCTGAAGCAAATAAGAACATGGCCCAAGCAAACATCAACATACAGAGTTTGCAGAATTATGCAAGCCAAGAATTTGGCACAACAGATATTTAACATGAGCAGTAGCCTTTGCAGCATGCTACAAAAAAGGCAAGACACATTTCTTGTTTAGCTGTAAATCTTAACTCAGACTTAGTAAATGCAACTTTTTTAAAAGTAATACTGTAAAGACCATCCAGAGCAGGACATAACACCAACTCATCTTTATTAGGAAGAAAGCATCATTTTTCATGGGGGAAATCTACTATATCTAAAAAGCACAGGAAAAGAGAGACATAGATCACTTAATCTTCCAGGAGACAGAGGGAGATCTGTGTGAAAGCTGGCATGGAAGAAAACAGGATGATGAGAACTGGTGATAGAAACAAAGGGAGAAGTTACAAGCAGAATACTTGAACATGACAAAGAAAAGGAACTCAGCAGTGCGAAGATATGCCACACACTTACAGGTCAAGGTAGTCCAAGCTTGATTTGAGACAAAAATCCTTTCATTCAAAAGTTCACCTGGCTATCCTAAAAAAAAACCACCTAAACTGTAGTTGCCAAATCATAAGGAAATTTGTAGGTGTTTTACTTTCCCCACTAAGATCTGTACTGCATCTTCCATTTAGCAGGAAGCATTTCCAAGGCCAGCATCATTCCTGGAATAATATTACAATGTGCACAAAGCTATTTGTCAGCCCATAACCAAACACCAAAATTGGTTCTGACGGAACGTGCAATTGCTCACCCTGGACAACACTTGCTGTCCAAACAGATAGGGATTTTGTAGCTAAAGGGAACAATCTTTTAATTATTATTTTTAATCATCAGTGCAGACATCTCATTAATATGAACCAAAAAGGAACTTGACCTAACATAATAAACTATGTCAGAAATGAACAAAGGACCATTCCTTTCTTATCAACCACCATTTTCAATTAACATGTCCACATTTGGATTCAAGCTTATTGCAAGAGACTTACTTTGGTGAATAATCTGGCTTCCCTAAGCAGGTCAGTCTTGGTTGAATAAAAGATCAAGAAAAAATCTGTAATTATTCCCTAAGACAATCAGGTACTCTGCATGTACCACAGAAAAGCATTAGAAGGAGTGGTTGCTAGGTCCTTACATCCCACTGGAGACAGTTTTGTAGGAATTTGACTCACTTCTTTCCATTAAGTGGTCCTAATTTCCCTTTTGCTCTTCCATTTTGACCTTTTACTTTTCTACTCTTTGTGTTTCAAGGTAGCCCAGACTTGCTGGGCTCAGATGTACTCGAGATAACATTTTCAGGCATGTTACAAAGACCTTCAGTCCACTTCCAGGAACTCTCGGAGACAGGCCCAGTAGATATGGCCAGTGGGGCACATTTTCCAAGAAACTAATGCAATAAGCAACAGTGTCTCCAAGTTTGGTGAAGAAAAAGAGGTCACCACATGTTTGGCAATGCATCATTAACTCCCTAATTACACACTAATGGACATCTGATATTTCAAAACCACCACTTGATGCAATTACATTCCACTCTCCTACATTAAAGCAAAGATGCAGCAGCACTACATCATCCACCTGCTGCATTTTTGTTTAAAAGCCCACTTAGCTCAGAAGGAATTAATCCCTTCTACCCACCACTGATATCAGGCATCAAAAATAAAACTAGTTTTTAGTATTTGAAGGAAAAACAAAACGCCCCACACCTTTGATCAGCAACCAGTCTTTGGTGCTGGGTATTAGGAATAGGTGACTACTGGAAGATTTCTCCAGAGCCCTGAGGTAATGGATGACAAGGTCTGGGCCAAAACCCATGCAGTTATGCCAAATTCTGCTGAATGTGTGTGAGTTCCTGGTATGCAACATATGAGCCAATGTTAACAAAACAGTTCTGTTTTACCTCAGGACTAATTGCACACGCACCTACTCTGTCAGCTGGGGTAGTAACACATGGTTTGCCATGGCAGCAGAAATTGCTGACTCCAACCTCCAGATAAAAAGAAAAAATAAATAAAAGCAACACCACACTTCCATTATTTTTCCTGCTAATCCAAATGTACTTCAAAGCAGTTGCACCCACCACCCCACTGCTGGACAATTTTGTCAGTGTGGTGGGTGACTCCAAAGTCCTCTTATCAAAAAAGTTCCCCCTTTTGTGTCTTTAGCCAGACAAGCCACCAATTCCCCCTTCTCAGAGCAACCACACGAAGACTTCCCAGGCACTCATGTCATGGACAAAACACTAATAGAACTTTCTGAGTAATACCTGAAACAGAGCTTCAACTTTTCAGGCAGAGCTGACCCAGTGTAGCTCTGACACAAAAGAGCATTTATGCAAAAAAAAAAACCCACAAAAAACCCAGCAAAAACAACAGTCCCCAAACCAGTTTTAAGCCATTTATTTTAAGAACAGCCTAGTGTAGCCAAGGGAAGAATTTAGCCTCAATGAAACATAAATGAAATCCCATCAGGAAAGGCCTGTTTACATCCCAGCCCCAAAAGGCTTTTTTCAAAGTTCCTAGCATCCTCAGATGATTTCACTGCCATGATTTATATATAGCTGGGGAAGACCTTAGATGAAAATCACATGTGGAAATCTGCAGTGCTGCCAGGTGGCCTCTGGAGGGAAGAAAGTGCTGTGAAACTTCTGGAATGGTTTAAACCTCTAAGCCCCTGCAAGGCAATTTGGATTACACGATGGCCCATAGCAACATGCTGTTCCTGAACACACAAAGCATAAATATAGCAAATCGAGTTAATAGGTTTTGTGCTGCACATCTTGTTTTGTTTGCAGACAGTGCTACTAGAAACAGCTTCCAACCAGCTTTTCTTTTGTGATTGTTTTGGTCCAGCTCATGCCTGTTTATGCAAATATTCATTTTAAAGTGGCAATTGTAAAAAGCAACTGCAAGTTAGCAAGCACCGGTCAAGGACTGGAAAGGATTGCTTGGATCAGTTCCCTCCTCCACTCCAGGCAATCACGTAAAAAAAGCCAGGATCAAAGAGGCATTAATGATGTCTGCTTTCCCACTTTCCTCCCTAGTCCCTCTTTTGACCTTCTAACGGGATGCTTCATCTTCCAGGTCCAGTACTGAAAGGCCTCACCCATGGTCTTGGCTCTGGGCAATTCAGCCCAAGAGGAAGGAGTGCCACCTTCAGAGACACAGACTGCCACAGCCACACTGTGGCTTATTGTTTTAGGCAATAGAGCCAAGCAGATTTACTGTGGACAATCCCAACCAGATGCAGCCAGGATTCAAGTCAGTGCTTGGCTAGCAAATGATCAAAGTGTGGCTGTTTGCCTATAATAACCTATTGCATCTTCTAATTTTTTTGCTGTCCTTCCTTCTCAGAGCAAAGCCAAACAACCCACGATATTTGAGTCCCAAGCAGCAGATTATTTACTTCATCCCAGTCACCTTGGGGATACAGAAACTAGCTGGATCTTCACCTGGCAGTGTCTTCTGCCTGCCCTGAAAAATCCCCTAGCAAACACATCCTTCCTTAGCACCAAAGGTAAAGGAGCTCTCCAAAATATAACACCGTATCCTACATATACTTTGAGTAAATTACACAGCTTTATTTTCTCTTCTAGCTCAAAGGTAGCCAAATAAATGATTCCATATGTTTGCAAGCTTTTCCCATTCTGTGGTGGACTGTTTTACAACCACTTGCAGGTAGCTGACACGTGGAGGAACTGCTCACCCCTCACACCAGCCCTCAGAATCTGCTGCCCATATGCAATCCTGGACCTTTTCCAGTCTGTTCAAGGAGTCTGGTCCCTCTTGAAATGCTCCAGAGTACCCCATTTAATCTCAGCATCTGTAAAACCTGTCCCTATTTAGCTTGCAGTGAGTAAAGAAATACACCAAGGTGTGCTTACTGTGCTGGAGGATGAGAGAAAAAACAAAGTCACACTAGAGGGGAAGGAAAACTTAAAGGGCAATCAAAGGATCACAAAATGTACCCAGCTCAATCGACACAACATAACTTGGGCGTCGACTTCTTAACAATGTACACAACTGGGAACTTCCCCAGGGCTTTTCACACTTTAATTCATAGTTCACCAGGCATTCCCACCTCTGCAAGCCTAAACTCTATACTCCAGTTGTTCAAAAACTCCTCTCTGGGCTTGGCAGTCAGCACTGCTCCCTGATTTCATAGCTACAGCTGAGCGTGCCACTCACCACTGCTCATCCAGGGAACGCCACCATGCACTCAACCTCTGGAGACCCTCCCTGCAGGGGCCAGAAGGGCCAGGCCACCATCTTCTTCAGCTGTGAGGGGTTTGGGAAACCCATGGAACCATCTCAGCAAGCAGCAGTGTGCAAGCACTGCAGGGAACTGTGTTAGCAAGGGACTCGTTACACACAGGATGGGGAGTGGGAATTTTTGCTAGGAAGCAACGAGCAGGACAAGTTCAATAAGAATTTGGCACATGCATCAGCTCACTTCATTGACACTGCAGCCATTTGAAAAACACATCAACAAGCAGACCAGGGAAATTATCTAGCTGAGTTGCAGTGCCTGTCTCTCCTGAGCATTATCAACTCTAAGTCTTAATCCAGAGACACTACAAGAAGAGACAGAGATCTGACGTCCCATCTCCTGCTGATTAGCTGGCAGGTATAGCAAGAAGACATGGGAGATTCCCTTTTTAAATAAAAAAGGCACTTGCCAACACCAGCTAATGGACATTAATGCAAATAAGCCATCCCAGAGCTGAACTCAACCATGCCACATGTCAGTGCCCCATTACCACGTTACATTATGTAAATTGACCTCTGAGAAACATACAACTAGGAAAGAAGAAACTATAATCTTAGCAGGCACTGCTCTGTCAAGAGCAGCCCCAGCTGCCAGCCCCATGCAGGAGTTACATCCAAGTGTCTGCAAAGCAGGCTGCAGGCTTTGTACTGGCTCTCCATATACCTCTACTGCTGTTTTATTTACTCTGCATTACCTGCATTAATGGCAGATCCCTGAAGACTGAGGGAAGGAGATCTAAGGGAGAGTCCAAATCCATGCTTTGGAACAGCACACTGCCCAGAACCTTAAACTGGGCCAACCATCCTGGCCCAGCTCCACCTCCCAGGTCAGGGCCAAGTCCACCACTGTAAACCCAGCCATGCTTTGCACTCCAAAATAAAGAAAATAAAGAGAAAGAAAAAAACAAGAAAACCAAACCAGTTTGAAAGACTTCTTTAATATTTTGTCAGGAATAACTGAAGTTGCTAAGCATTGAATCCTCCTATTGATCTTCAGGGACTCAAACTCCTCTGCCATCTGCTTTTGCTCCCTTCTTATTTGCTCAGTGTAACCTCAAGCTTTGTTTTCAGGAATCCAGGACTGATCTAACTCTTGTCCATCCACAGTCCAGCCTTGGTGCTTTTTGTTTTTCACTTGCTTTCTGTCTGCCCAATGTACTTCCTCTGCAATTCTGCTTGTTCCTGCATGCACTTGTGCCCAATCCCATTTTTCAATCACATCACCGGCTTCATTTCACCTACCACTCTAAATCCAAGCCTCCTGCCTCCCACTCACATCTCCCCAACAACTCATCCTCTCCCTTTACTCCCTGTGCTCACTTCCAGGCTCCCAACCAGCCTGGAACCAACCAACCTCCCTCTTTTGCTCACTCTTGTGGAAGTGTCACCTTCCACCCACGCATAAAATCTGCTATTTCTTACGTGCCTGACCACACTCCTTCCACCTGTGTCTCTGCAGAGACATCGCTTTGCTGAGACCTTTCAAACAAACTCACTAACAAATCGTAACAGTTTTAAGACCAAGCTTTGGTGGTTTGATTCACCAGACCTTGCTTGTCTTGGATGTAATACTCATTGCCCTGCTCAGCTCATGAGAGCACTGAAGCAGGGACTGTGATTTCCTGTTCCACGAGGCACAGACCACACTGTCAGGGCCTGTAAACACCAGGCAACCTTTCATTTCCTTATAATTAGTTGCATCATTTAACTCATGTTATAGAAAGAAAGGCACAAAAGCAATGCACAAGATTTGTGTTATTTGCAAAAAACAAAAAAGTTGATCAAATTCAAATATAGCATCCAAGAAATGTTTAAAGAACAATAAATCTTTAAAGACAGCATCATAAGTTAAAGTAATCTTACTGCAGGGATTACGTGCCCTATTCAGTCAGAGAAAGGGAATTAGAATAGAAATTTCTGTCCAAATTATCTTCACATTATAGAAATGTTTGGTGGGCACAGGGGGAGGAAAGAGAGGGGAACAGAAAGGACAAAGTTTTCCTTTGATGGTGCAACATGTTGCACATTTTTAGCAACTCAAGATGTCAGAGCCTTTTCCCAGTGTGTGATTGCTGGCTTCACTTTTTGCAGGAAGAATTAGGAATTTCTGCGGCAGAATTAAATGCAGGCAAAAAAACATAAGCAACAAAACAAACTGGAGGTGCTTTCATGGTACCAGGACAGCTGGTAAAAAGATATTATATAGCCAGGAACTTCTTTTTGTATGTTTTGATACAAAATAGACCATATCCTAGTCTCATCCTCATGCTGACCTTAGCAAGCATCCATGCTGATTTGACAGGGGGAAAGAATAACTCCTGCAGGACACCAGCCTTCACAATGAGGCTTTCAATGCTCCTCTAGCTGGGGGTCAGTAGGTTGTGTTGACCCTTACCTCCATCTTACACCTGGGTGTGCAAAGGCCCAAAAAAGGGATATTGGGAGGGACTGGTGGCCAGAACAGCAGAGGTTTTCGTGGGGAGGGTTCAGCAAGATTAGCTACCCTGATACTAGCTGGATGTGTGTCACTCAAAGGGAGAGTGTCTAGTTTCAATCTGGATGAAAACGTCTACAGGAGATTTATTTCAAGAATAAGGAACAAGAAGAAAAGTGCAGAGTCTCAGTGGAGGAAGGGTGAACATCTGGTTTGAGGCAGATGACACTTTTGGAAATGATGGCCATGCAAATCACCCGTCTGTACAAGCTCAGAACAAAGAGTGCACACAGCAGATGATCTCCAGGCTCATGCTGCCATTTAAATGGGATCTGCTAAGAAACAAGAATGCCATTTTCATCTGCAGCAGATTTGTTTCACAACATGCTGGGCCTGACTGGGCTTCTCTGCTAAAAAAATGAGAAATTCCTGAAGCCAAGGACATTAGAAGATGGGACATGGTGCCTGCCAAATCCCTCTTTCCCCAGGATGTGGAGGCTCCCAGCTAATTCTAGATCAGTCACAACGCTTTGGGCAATCTGCCATCTCAGCCCCATTCAGACACCAGCCAAACATCATTATGAAAGCCACAAACTCATCCACTCAAAGAAGTGAAAAAATAAACACAGCACAATCAAGACTGTCATCTGCCTGGGCTTTGGTTTGTGTCCATGTTTCAGAGTCACTTAATGAAGTGAAAACCAGGTTTCATCTCCGAGTATCCAACGAAGTATGGGGACATGCCAAGATAGATAAGCAAGGAAATGTCTGTAATAGCCACAAGCAGGTGAGCCATCACATGGGCTCTCTCTAATTACACCCAAACAGTGCAGAGGCTACAGATTTTGTAGTACATGTGAGAATCAAAGGGTTTGCAGAATATTGATCTGGGCACAGTCCAGCACAGAGAAGACGCAGATTGGGGTGACAGGGAGAGGAGAACAAGGCTTATTTTGAAGGACAGTAATAGCTTTTGTAATCAGGAGGGATGAAGTAGTACAGCAATTCCTAAATTCCTTGGGAAGGCAAGACAAACACCTCTCACCCTGAGATCAAACCACAGCTTCTTCCAGATTCCTGTTACTGTCACTGAGACGTAACAGCTGAAGACTACAGGAGAGTTAAATTGCCGTTCCAAAAGCAAAACAGCACAATTTCCCAACATTTAAACTATTTATTTATCTTTAATCTCTCATTCCCAGCTCTTAAATGCAAGGAGAAAGGCAAACAGTTGAGAGCCAACTCTTAATGGAAACTTCAGGGATTTGGAAAAAACTCTGCTCTTCTCTTGCCCTTCTCAAGTCCTTGGCTCAGCATTCCTTGTTCCCTGTTTTAGGGTACAGCTTTAGGGGCTGGGAAACACACACTAAAGAGCCTGTCAACCCCACAGCTCCCAGCCCAATTCTGCTCATGGAAAAGCCATGTGACTTGAATTAGGACTTAGTGGCAGCTGAATGGCCCTTCCAAGGCCGTCAGCCTTTGCCTGCTGCTCCCAACAAACCCTGCATGGGAAACTTTGACTGAGGCGCTTGAAGAGGGAAGAGCCAAGTCACAGTCCCATGAAAAGTCTGAGCAAGCCCACCACCCTCACAGGAGGGCCTCAGCAGCTAGACTTCAACGTGCACAGGGCAAAGTCTGCAGCCTGCAGGTCACATCAGGACCTCTGCAGGTGTTGGATGGAGCCTCCTTCCCAGCAGGCTCCCACCTCATCACGGACTAAACCAGCCAACCAGGATGGCATAACTTTTTCTCCAAAGCCTCTCCTGCAGCCAAGCCTGCCCAAAAGCTCTCCCATGCAGGTCTTTCTTTTAAGAGAAAGCTGTTCTTTATCCTATAAGAGCAGCCAAGTCCACGCTAACATTTTCAATCTGGGCAGAGGACCCTGTCATAAAAACGCCCCATCAGCCATCTTCCACAAAGATTTTAGAAGTTCACCTTTGAGGCTACCATTTTCCTGTCAGATTTGGTTAGCTGATAGCAATCAGTGGCTCCAGAAGTTATGATGACACACTACAGAAAGGAGGAATAAAAAAAAAATCACGGGAATAAAGTCATTAGGGCTCCAAGTTGACTACTTAGGTTTAGGATTTGACAGGTGCTGCCCACACAAGTACAATTTGTATAACTGCTACCCAGTGGAGTAAGCACTATGTATCTCAGCTGGCAGCTGGAACTAGGGATGTAAGTCACAGAAAAGAGCTGTTTCCAAGCCAGCCACCACATAAAAGTAACTCTGTGGAGTTTCTCACATGCATTGTTAAAGTTGAGCTGTTGCTCGAAGGAACAAAGCAGAAAACCAACACAATCAAAACAGACTTTCAGAAGGGCAAGGAAATATGCCAACAAATACACTGCACAGGGCTTCACCTTGTCAAGACTTTGGCATGCACAGACTTGAAGAAACAATAAAAAAAAGAAATCACCTTTTGCCACTTGCTTTAAGAAATTTCACAATCCTCTGAAAACTTACAGTGAAGTAGCTTGTTTTGTCAGTGCTGATAAGCAGCTCCTGGATGGAAGACAAGGCAGCTCTCTGTTGAGCACAGCAATATTTTGTCAGGAAACCAATCAACAATATTAATGGCAAGTAAACTCATTCATTAAGGGAAAGAGATTTCTGCTCACGTTCGTTGCACTGGCAGATGGCCTCCCATAGATTGCACACTTCAAGTCCAGCCCCAGAGAAAGGAACTGGGGAGAACGTTTGTCCTTCAAAATAAATAAACACAGTTTGATTTAACCTTAGAGAGGGGAAAAATTAGATTACTCAACTGGCTCAATTATAAGACCACACAGAAACTACATTGACATTTGGACTTTTTATATTTTCAGAAAATAGAACAGACTTTCTAACTACCTGTCATCCTGCCTCTGCCAAAGGTCTTCCAGCTAGATCCAAAATACTGAAACTTGGAGAGAAACAAAGGTACTGTAATGAACAGAGAACATTCCGGAGTATCCAAAGCACAGTTTATTCCTCACAAGATCCCTGACAACTTCCCATGCACACAGCAGGCCATTGAAGCCAAAATCAACTCAACAAGAAGAAAGCAAAACTTTCTTAATAGAATATTAATTTATCTCCCTGTTCAAGCTAAGAAGGCTGAGAGACAGACAGAAGAGTAAGAAGCTTTAGGAATGCTTATTGTTCTAACTCTGACAAAAAGTTTTTGTGTACTTTTTACTTATTAATTCCCCAGCTGCATTTTGATAAAGGCTCTTCTGGACAGGGATCAGTTGAATTCCTAATCAAAACCATGACAAGCAGGGGAAAAAAAAAACAACAAAAAAACCCCAAAAAAACCAGAACCACTTCTGCTTCCCAGCATGAAAAATTTAGTGTAAAATCCCATGAGCTGCAGTCTAATGACATCACACTAATGGAAGAAGAGAAAACCTTCTAACAATTAAAAAGAGCCTTGCTGAGAAAACACATAGGAAATTGTCAAGCTGTCATTTGTCTCTCAGCCACAGCACATGGGACAGTACTGGGGGCTACTGTACACCCATTTGTCTCTGTAATGGGCTGCACCAGGAAACAATACAGACTAAACACTGAAGGAGGTATTTCTTTGTTTGCCCTTAAACAGAAGGGCAACATCAGTTAAAGGATGCTGTGGTACCACCCACTGCTGCCTTCAAAGCCTGTTCCTTGTCCATGGTCCCACGATCCCCTCTATAGCACCTGCATAATCCTGAAACGTCTCCAAAAAAATTGGAGTTTGCCAATTGCAAAAGAAAAATAAGTTTGGCTTAATACATATTCAGTTTTCTGATAACAAAATCTGCGTAGACCAGAAAGCAAATTTTTTTTTTTTTTCCCCACATCCTGCACCTAAAGCAAAATTGCCAGTGAAGGGCTGGTTCCAGCACCGTGACTGCTGACACGGTGACATGCACGGCGGGAAGAGCACAGCTTGAGTTTTAGATGCCAGGCTGAGCATTCAGCACAGAAACCTTGTTTTGGCTTTAAACCTGAGCAAATCTGATCTGGGAGTTCACTGATGGAGAATAAATATGGAAGAAACTGATTTCAGATTGTGTCCTTTGAAAGGATGAGTTGACAGGGCAAAAATAGCAAATGCAATGGGTACCTGACTGCCATTGTTACATTTGTTTAAGCAGAGATTGCTGCAATGTTCAGGAGCCGCATAAAAGACTCTGCAATATGCAATCAAGTCACAGGTCTGAAAACACACCAAGAAACATCCAGTAACTGTCACAAATGATAAGAGCTGGGCAGATAAAAGAAGTAATTACATCTTCTTTGAAACTCTATTTTGCTATTTTTAGTGCTTTAATCAAGGGCCCAATTCTTCCACCTTTCTTCACACCAAGTAATCCTTTACTCTTTAATTATTTTCACAAGTATGGCTCCGGGCAAACTAAGCTACAACGAAGCCAGACTTAAGGGAATCGGAACCTGGCCCAAAACAATTTGGATGAGAAACAGAGACTGATAAAACACCATCATCAGTGGATTAAAAAAAAAATGCATCCCTTTGCCTCTTGGTGTGATGGACCCAGCCCAGAGCTGGAGGCTGAGGTTTGCTCACTGTGATATTTAGCCAGGGGCCTCTCTGGGGCTTTGCTAATCAGACCAACCGAGCTGGATCGTGGGCTGATGCAGGGAAATACAGATGGCTATTAAGGATTGGACCGTGACCAACTCATTCACAATTGCTATCAGGCTATCAGACACCAGCCATTTCTGGGAAAATCCCAGGGGAGAGGGGTAAAAGGCAAGGTATTTCTTAAACAGCAGGGTTTTAGTATGAACTTCCACATCAAATCCTGCCGCAAGCGCCAGAGTGAGGAGCAGCCCAATACAATGTTCATACAGTGCTCTGCACTGGTTCAGTGGTCTGAATCAGGGTAGAAAGACCCAGAGCCAGAGCAAGATTCCTTTTAATTGCTGTGATGTGTCCACACCAGCAAAGAGTCTAGCCTTGGAGAGGAAGGTGCATGAGCAAGACCCAGACAGCCATACCTAACGAGTTTGCTTTGCTTTGGAGCCGCGTCAGCACAGCACCTGGAGGAGGCTGTCAGTGCTTTAAACAAGAATCACCATTTGTCAGGTTTTGTATTTCACCTTCAGGACTTCATTCTGGTTCCTAACCCTTCACATTCAGATACTCAGTGCATGCTCTGAGCCTTGCTCAGTCAGTAAGCAGCACTCACTGCCTCTTTTGGTCCCCTCTCTAAGTCCCCACTGAGTTTGCTCTGTGTGCTGTATGTTCCAGGAAAAAAAACAAAGCTACAAAAATAGTCCAGAAAGGAACCAAAGACAGGATCAGTGTCCCACTGCTATTTGTTAAGGTACGTTTCTGTGAAAGAGGCCAAATTTCTCTGTCTTGTCAAGCCTTCTTCTGGAAGGGAGGACATTAATACAAAGAGAAAAAGCTCAAATGTCCTCAAGTATAGCTGTTTCAAAACAATCTAATCCAGCAAAATAATAATAAGCTTGCTGTAAATAAATGGGTTTCTGAACATAGTAGGGCATTGATCACAAAGTCTGGTCCCCCAGGAAGCACCCAGAGCTTACGTACATCTGGGAAAACTGTCTCCAGGCATTGTGCTGCTGTGCCAATAGTGACCCTTTGCTCCTGGGAGTGCCATTTAAAAGACCATGGGGACAAGAGAGGAGCAGTAAGGGAGAGTCCTTCACCCATTGTCAACCCTTCACCAATTGTTGTATTTAGGAAGCAGAATGTTTCCCAAAACTTAGAATAACCCCAAGCAGGCCCTTAGCTCCCTCCTCCCAACCTCCATCTAACAATTAAGTGCCTGGAAGTCTCTCCCTCCCTGCAGCATGATACATCTCCTCTACAACAGCCCTCCCCAGTCCTGTCCTCTGACAGGCACTGAAAGATTTCCCATCTCTCCACCCTGAGTTAGGGCTGCATGTGCCTGAAATGCATCTTTTGTGCACAATATTAGGAACAGACTTCTGACTTTTGAGAAATCCTGCTGTACCAGTGAGTCCAGCCCAGGTAAGTCAAAGTGCTTCAACAGAGAAGGTGCACATCAGAGACTTATAAAACACAGGTGTTCCTGCAGTTCACAGCTATTTGTCACAAATAAGAAGTAGAATGACACCTTATCTTACTGCCAGCGCCAGGACAGAAAAGTGTCATCACATTAAGGTGCCTGTGGGGCAGCCCAGGTGCACCAGAGCAGGGAAACCAGACATGATGCAATGGAGATGGGATTGGAGGCTGGCAGACTGCCACAAATGAGGTGATGAGGAAGGATTCTGAGCAACTCTTCTATCATACAAAACACCAGCACTGTGGAGCTCCTTTGTTCCTGAAAGGATTTCCTGCCAAAGCCTAAAACATCAGCGACACACGAGTGGGGTGCAAGGTACAGCAGTGGGAATTAGCTGCACAAGCAGCCCTGGCGTACCCTGACCCAAGTCAATTGAATAAGTGGTGTATTATTCCAGGCCTCATTTCCACAAGAAGCCATCTGACAGCTGCTACCTCGCAAATTGCTCTGTAAAAACAGGTGCAAAATGAGCAGAAAGAGCTATGCTTCCCTTCCTTACTGAACCGGAGCACCCAGAAAAGATGCTTACTAAGAATGATGTTTTCAGAGGGCAGGAGAGAAAGGATGACCCTTCATCTTCTTCCACAAAGCAAGGCAGCCCTGTAGCAAACCAGACCTGAAGTGATGTATAGCGTAACTATAATCATGGTTTAAGAGAATGGTTTGGGTTGGAAGGGGCCTTAAAGATCATCTCGTTCCAAACTCTCCCCTCACCATGGTCAGGGACACCTCCCACTACCAGACTGCTCATTTGTGACGTCTTCAAAGACCTATATCTGAAAAAGTGCTAAAAATGTAAAGTGTATTCTGTAAAAACAATAATTATATATATATATATTTCTAGACTTCAGAAAAGCTCTATGAATCCAAAGAAAAGTAAAGAAAATGCCAAATCCTCCATTTGGAGGAATGAGGCATAAAACACTTCAGAACATAATCACTAAACAAGACAATATTTCCAAACCAGCCTTTTGAAATTGCACAGAGCAAAGGCACATGCATCTAGATTCTCACAAGAAAAGAGCAGCTCACCCACTCGTTGTTTTGGTATTCTAAGAGGATCAAAAAGGCCATTTTAATTCTCCAAATCCCTCACAAAAATCTCTCTCAAACACATTTCAGGCAGGCTGAATGGAAGAGAAAGAAAATTGTGATCAGACACATCATGATTCAGGGAGATCTGAGTGCAGAAACTTGTGAGCATTTCCACAGAATGCAAAGCAGTAATTAAATGTTTCCTGTGGAAAAGAAAGGTTGTCCCTTGGACACTTCTGTCAATCTGCATTTAACAGACACAGCAGCCCTCTCAGTTCAAGCACAGAGCACTCTGGTTCTTTGCTGAAGTGACCTTAGCTGTCAGCCCAGCCTGTCCTGTTCAATATCTGTAGCACTGCCTGGTACATTTTGTGAGCGTGTGTGGGGATAAAGAGACACAGAAAGGAAAAACCACAATGAACAGGCAAAGCACTGGCCCCAATTAAAAAATTAAACAGGTGTCCTTAGACTGTCAGCCTGAAGATGGAGCATCTACATTTAATTAAAGGGATAAGATTAGCAGAAAATGCCACTCCAGCTACTGTCAGAATGCATGATTAATTTGTGATAAAATACCCAGCATTGTCTAAAAGAAGCAGACGGCTGGGGGACACATATTTACACAATCACTTGTTATTTCTTCAAGATATTACCAATGACCCTGAGCTTAGTGCCAGTGCATTAAAACAAAATTCTCACATCTGGTCTTTTGAAGTCTCAGACTTGCTGGAGGCTTTTCCCAAGCAGCCCCATGCAAGAGCACTCCAAAGCCTGGGAAGGGGAAAGCAAACCACTGGTGGAGGCTGCTGCCTCTCCACCAGCAGTGGGGGTCACCCCTTTCAGTCTCAGTTCATCAGTCCATCTCCTGCAGTGACATCAGGGCATGGCTCTTCCTTCAGCTCATCAGCAATGCCAGTCCTTTCCAAGTGATTCCTTAACAGCCCATTTCCCTGCCACGACAGCGGGTGCTGCGCCCGCTGCTAATCAACTCCTGTTTCAATTAGTGGGTAGGGTAGGGGGGTTTTCCACATGATTGATATACTCTGCTATTGAGCTGCTAAAGAGCACAATTATTTCTCCTCAGTCACAGAGACTGTTTTGCAAACCATTCGGGTCAGATACCATGCACAACAGCGCCCTGGAGTTTAACTTTTCCTGCCCATCTGATCACATTTGAAATAACAGCTGCAAGGTCCTCAGTGGCTTTCAGCTAAGCAGGAGAGCTGGGTTTGTTTCCAGCCCCTGAGACTGGAGAGGTGGATCCAGGATCTCCCTACATCTTCCCCCAGGAAGGGAGCACTGAAAAACAAGTATTTTCCTGGCTTGGGCTCCCCGAGTCCCCACTTGTAGATTCAGTTGTGCTTTGTTTCCCCTGGATTAGCTGGAAAGGTTTTAAGCATTAAACTAAAAAGGCTCCGAGGACACATCTGTGGAACTTCTGCTGAGCTGCTTCCCTGGATTGACACTCTTACATACCATAATAGATACAAACATCTGCACTCAGGGCTCTCACCATCTCACACAACAGGTACTCTCAGAAAGCTGATATCCATCTCTCTTCATACCAGCAGGTGAACACATGGGGCCCACACAGAATGTGCCAAACCCTTCCAGGAAGGAGATTATTATTTCCCAAAGCATGACACAGTGCAACTGGCACTGAACAGGACAGTATTTGATGCATCTAACTTCTGAATTTTAGGTCTGAATTTTATCCCTGAGAAAGAGGAGAAGAAAAAGGCAGCAATCACTACATTATACTTCAGCTCCACTTGATGCCAACAGTTTCTTTCTACCTCTGTCCATGGCTATGTTCCTAGAGTGAGACTTCTCTTTGGAGACATGGTGGAGATTATTAAGACTTCACTGAGATAACTTTGGCTGTTCTACAGCAGAGCCACTTAATCAGCCACATACTAAAAGCAGGCAGCCATGCCAAAGGTGTATTGTCACCGTAAATACAAGATGTATCACTGCTTGGACTGCCACCTAGCAAAGCTTTTGGCTTTCCTGGTATTTCTATTAGCTGTTGATAATGGAATTTTCTATATAACAAGTTCATACAATGTAAATAGCCTTTTTATTTAAAGCAGCCATCAGCTACCAGTCAACTACCACCAGCAAGGACCTAAATTAATGATAACCTGAAATACTACTACTTCTGCTTTCACAGAAAGAGAGACAGTGCTGTGAAAAAACCATTCTGTAAGTCTATAACTATAGGCATAGTTATTTATGGTTTGTATAGTCAAATGGCTGAACTACTCTTCGCTGCCCCTGAAGCATTGAACCAGATCTGAGGACACAAGACTTGGATGGCAAACTGCCTGTCCCTCAAAACTACTGCCTCCAGACCTCAGCTGCAGCATGAATTGCCTTCTTTGGCTTTCATTCCCAGAAGGATCAGCTGTCAGAGGAATGTCACAAATCACCCATATCATATTTCACATCCCCACTTGGATGCTTGATTAAATTAATAGTTAATATGCTTGGTACTAAAACTTTCTGAAGGACAATACTTTGGTTTCTGAGAAGTTTCCCACCTCACACAACATAACTTCCATGATCTCCTGTCACAGACACAATTAATAGCTCTGTGGAGCTTTGCTCATGGAATCCACTTTCCTGGCCCATGGCTCTGTGACCACACTTTCTCTGCACCCTCTAACTAGAAGGATGGGACACAAGACATCTTACAGGTTCAGAACTGAGGCCTTACCCAGATCATAGAGGAAAAAGGAAAGGAAAATGGAGCAGAAAGAGGGCATTCCATAACCCCTTGGAGAGAGTTGGTATATTTTGTGTTAGCATTACAGAAGGATGAAATGGACTATTGGGCTCTTTGTCTCCTTTCCTAGCCACTAGACTAACTCATTGCTTCCTTTTGCTCCCAAAGAAAGACGGATTTTTGCAGTCTTTCTGCAGTTCTAGCATTTTCAGTAATTAAACTTATCTCTGAGGCAATCACATTTAGGATTACTAGGTTTGCTATCTCCAGGCTAATAGGGTCAAAATGCTTAGCTGCCCTCCTGCCTGCCAGTTTATAGCATTTTGCTAATGGATCATTTCCTCCCGTGGGGATAACACTCTGGCTATTAGGTGTTCTCCTGTTGCACAGCAATTCTAGGTGATCAGGCAGTAATAATAAGCGTTCTTGTTAGATGAGAGACTTTACTGCCAGGTTAAAGAGTTACGAAGCAATAAGAATAACTTTTTGCTGGGAAAACAACTTCAGTCAAAGACAAGGGACACTTCTGCTACTGGTTCTCCAGTTTCCACCTTGCTTATGCTCAGTCTTTTGCCACACTTGTACTCCCAGACTGCAAAACTGCTCAGCTGATTATACTTCAGTGTTCACAGGTTGGAATAATCTAAGTCCAACAGGTTTCTGTCTATTTCAACTGCATTCCTGAGAAGCTCTGTACCTGCAGCATCTTGTTTCTTGCTTTTATTCAGCATTATTCCCTTACCTTATGTCTCAGCCCCCCTTGCCCACAGAAGCGCAGTGCAGCAGTCAAATCTCTGAGCAAATGGGCATCCCTGTGTCTTGAAAAGTGGGGGGAGCAAGAAAAAGAAAATGCTGTATGCAAACTATTCCCTTCTGTGAAATGGAGTGTCTGTGCAAAATGGCGTCACTTAGGCCAAGTTCAGACCCACAGAAATCACTATTTCCTTCCACTCTTTTCACTACAAAGCGAGTTTATGCTTCCGTGGACAAAAAGAACTGCAGTCATACCTAATGCAATCCTTAGTCTCGATGCAAAACGGACTGGCAGTGGCTTACCCCTAAAATGTGTTTTTCTGGTAGGACCATTTAACATTACTCATTAGACCCTTCCAAATGAATGACTTAAAGCGAGAGGGTTTCAGATTATTTTTTCCTAAGTTACTTCAAGGCAATTATGTTACACAGAAAGTAATAATCACTTGTCAGGCTCTCCACTTTGCACATAGAGCCTTATTTCCATAGAGGTGAACATTTAATAGTTCACTTGAATGCTCTTATTTTAAAAAATTTGGTGCAATCAGTGTGAACCTCACCTTTTTTTTTTTCTTTTTAAGAAATTAAGACAACCAATCTGGCATGGTTTCCATTCTTGAGAGCTCAAGAAAAAATGTATTAAAGTTAATTGGAGGCAAAATGAAGCACGTTAAAGTGTGTCTCTTTAGTTCACAAAACTGGAATATGCACAGAGAAGATCTATTCAGTTATCCGTGGTAGTGAGATTTATTTTGAGGAAACCCTTAAAACTCAATCCACTGGTTCCTCTCACATGGGATCTCTGTCTGTGATCCCACCAGAGCTCCTAGGCTGGGCCCTCTGGCTGGATCAGTCTTACAACTGGAGACAGTCAATGAAATTCAAACTTGGACCCAGGCAAAACAGTGCTGCTGGTTCTCTTCAGCAGCACCACTTCACAGCCCACACAGAGGTGCTGTGATCAGACTGGAAGGGAAAAGGAAGAGAAGAGTAGGATTTTAGAGAAAAATCAAGACCAAAGCCTTAATAAGTTATTTCCAGGAAGAATCTAACTCCGGAGAATAACTGCTGAGCAATTCTAATTGATCTTTGCTAATGTCTACCAAATCTCAACTTACTTGCCACTAATCCTTAGCAGTTTGGTTAAAAGCAAACACATTTTCCCTGGAGATAGCTGCCTTTCAGCATTGGGCGGAACAACTGCCCTTTAGAGAGCTGCACCCCAGCATCACAAACCCGTGTTTACCTCTCCCTGGCACAGACCTACCCCTGGCTGTGGGGGTTCCTGAGCTCTACACAGGCCCCCAGCCCCAGCTGAATAGGGAAGGGCCAGCAGCTGTCCCAGGCTCATGGGTTAGCTCAAGCACAGTGCCAAAGTGGGAGCTTGACAAATTATTATTTTTCATGCCACCTAATGGCACTGTAGTACAAATGAAACACAACTCAGACTGGCCCAGGCATGCCTTTGACTGCAGAATAGGTTTGTCACACTGTGTGCAATGTACAATTTGCTCTGGGATCTCTCCGAATGAAAGACAAGTCATTAACGTCCTGTAAACATCCTCAAGGAGTGGTAAGACAAAGAACAATCATGCACAGACTCCGTTTTGAATAGGATCTTGATTTTGGATTCTTGTTCCCTACCTTCGATCAGCTTCCAGCAGGTGAGCTGATTTGCTTTCTTGGGGAGATCTGGATGCACTGGCCAGAAGCCTAAGCTGTGTTTATTTTCTGTGGGGGTGGCTAATGAAAGCAGCACAGCAGGTGCCCGGGGAAGGGGGGGCTGCTCTCCTGTCCAGGCTGGGCTCGCTGTGCCTCCTGGACAAGGCTGCTCTGCAGCTTCCTCGCTGAACTCCCACTCACACGGTGGAGGCACCAGGTGCAGGGATGTCTGGAATACGAAATCGGGTCCGAAGCAGGGAGGGAGGGAGCAGGAGGAGGATCTGTGCCCTGCCTTTTTCACACCTTTTGATTCAGCCAGAGCTACAGGCATCGCCTGGCTCTTCGCAGCTGCCTCCCACAGAAGCCCAGGCCATGCCCTAAATGTCAAGGCTGAATTTCCATAGTTATGAAGAGTCTGGATGTCAAGTGGCCCCTCCAGGCCTCACATTCATCTAAGGTTGGCAAGACCAGCACAGAGAAAGCTCACAGTTCAATTACAGGCACGACTAAAGAGCAGGCATTGGCAAACTGACCATACAGCAAGAAGCCCTTTCTCTTTGAAACACTCTTCAGCTTGGGCAAGTCTATACCAGGACATCTTATCAGGTTATATTATAGATAGATAAGGATTGGCAGAGCTAAAATTTTAAATATGGTGGTCACCATCTACAAGGATGCAAAGCCATTTTCCTCTATCCATTACCAGTAGTTTCTTAGGGCAAATTCTTCAGTACATAGAATCCTGCAGCTCTAAACTGCAAGCCTACCTGTGACAGTGAATCATGCTTTGGTTCAAGGAAATCAGCTTAAAAAAACATACTAATACTGTCCCAAGCTCATGAAGTGTTGATGGAAGGTCTTAATGCATTTTTTCCCCTCAAAAAATACTAATTTTTTTTCTTTTCCTGCTTCCTTTATGCTGTTTCCCTTTGATGAGTAATAAATAAAGAAGCAGTTGAAAACAGAATGTAAGTGCAAAGCCCCAGATCTAAAAGGGACAAAGACTCCATCTGTCACAGAGAAATCCAAAAATCCAAGTACCAGCACAGAGCCCACCTGCCAAAAAGGTTTTATGTTTATGTTAAGTGCGGCTTTAAGGAACAGAAATGTTCTGGCAGATAAAGGCAGCCACGAGAATGACTAACTGGGATGCACAGACAATAATTCCCTCCTTTGATTTCCTCTACTGTCACTGCTATCAGTTAGACATCTGAATGAAAAATCAGCTTAGAAACTTTGATCCCTTTAAAAACAGAAAAACAAACTCTGTAATCCGGAAATCCTTAGAGGAATATAGAACTCTAGCATCCCCCTACACAGCACATTTGCTGCAACTGCGGGGAGATGGGATCTGGCCTCCACACCTGCCTGGGCAGGACTGTGCCTTGGACCAAGCAGCCCAGGGTCCAGCACAGGCAGGCAATGGAACACAGATGTCTCTGCTCCCTTCTGGGCCTGATGTGACAGGGGGAGGAATTTTTTCTTCAGTGCTGCTCACAGAGCACACCCACCCTTCATGGCTCGCCCACCATTCTGTGCATTTTAAAAAAGTGGAATTTAGGACCGAGATTTCTCAAGCAGAAATGGAGATGGTCAAGTGGCCAGCTGTACTGAACAGGAGGTCCCCTAAATAGTTCAGATTCCTCTATACAGGCTTGTTTCTCTGCACGCTGTTTTGCTCCTAGCACACACAGACTCTGAAATATCCATCTGCCTCCCCAGAGCTCAGCCCTCTGCCTTCACCTTGAACACAGGAGATAACGCTACACCTTTACCTTTATGCTGAATTAGAATTAATTTTTTTTTGTTTCTCTGGCCAAAGGCCAGGACCCAAGTGCTGGAAAATGAAAACACAATGAGCAGTACTGAAGGGCAGAAAGACTAGAGATTGCAAAGGGGCAGCTCGGTAGCAGAATAATTAGATGTCCTGAGATAGTAGTTCTTTAAAGGACTGAAAGTCTTCAGCACTAACACTGCCAAGCTATGGGAGCAACAGCCCCAGCACTAACACTTGGCACTGGATACAATAAACTCCAAATTGCAGAAATATTGCCGACTTCATCACAAAGGATCAAAATCTGCCACAAATCCAGAGTGCAATCTGCTCACTTGATCATAGGGGCACACCAATGCAACTGGAGACTTCCCACGTTATCCCCTTGTCACTCGGCTCCGTGCTGGATGCTGCCCTTCCCCAGGTGGGATGGGGCAGCAGCTCGGCTGAAGGGGAGCAAGCCAAGCTCCTTTCTGAGGCACAGGGTGAGAGGAGGGCACACAGGTCCCACTCCCAGCTACCTCCTCCAGGCTGGTGCAAGGTCTCTCCTGTTCACAGAGCCAGCCCTGGCTCGCTCTGGGCACCCTCAGCACGCGTGTCACCTTCGCGTGTTCCTGTCCCCAGGGACCTCCTGGGCTCTTTGTCTGCCAGCTCTATTAACCCATCTTTGCAGAACACACAAAATACCTGACCTTTCCAAGAAACCGCTCGTATCCATGGCCACTAAGGCAACATTTTCCTCCTGGAGTTTCCCTGCATCTTACACCTAGAGGGAGGCAAAGGCAGCTGGTTTTACACCCTCACATCCGAAGCAGACCTTACACTTCTGTCCTTTCCTAGCACAGCAGTCCTTACTGATGGCTTTTTTCCCAACAGACGCTAGAGAAATGCTATTGGATCCCCACATCCAGGCCTTGGTGAACAGCACAGCTGCTAGAAACCAGCTCAGCTCTCTGCTGCACGTTCAGTGCCTTTCCCCCCTCGTCAGGAGAGCTTTGAGGTGGAATGTGTACCCCAGAGGATGCCCTTCAGTGGGGTCACTGGGAACAGCCCCCTCCTCCAGTTCCTCTGCCCTGCAGAGGGACACTGGCCCCAGCGTGCCACAGATGGAGAGCAGATATGAAAAACAACAGGCTTGAAACACCCCTGCACCCTGACCATTAACTATAATTGTATTCTACATCAATCACAGGAGTTCTCCCCTTAAAGGTTATTAAGTATAATTTCTACTATGCAAATAGTTCCAGCTTCATTAATGGATTTTTGGTTTCTAGTAGAAGTTATTCTTTGATGAATGTCTCCAGATGTCAGTATCTGAAAAATGTATTGGGGGGAAGAAAATTCTCCCTGATGCAATGTAAAAAAGGTCCACTGGAGAGATAAGGCTGGGGAAGATAGAAATATAATTAAAACAATTAAAATTCCTATCTCATGACCATTTACAGATGCTCCAAAGTGGCTCTAAATTAAAGGGAAATGTCACAGAACATGGATGCTTCTGCCAAAATGTAGCATTAAAAATGACAAATTCCAAACAGTCTGAACATTCTCGTGAAATCCAAGGCTTTAACAGCTCAACCAAGGCAAGCAGAGTGGGTAGACCAAAAAAAAACCCAAAAAAACCACCAACCCCCCCCAAAAAAAACAACAAAAAAAAATTCACATCCAACAGTCAGCTGTAGAAATGAAGGAGAGGTGACCAGGGAAAAGCTATCCAGCAGAACAACAAGCCAACGTGAGACCTATGGATTTTCAGATTTATTCCCACCAGAACAAGTAGTTTTTCTACCATCCTATCTTTAATGGATGCAGACTATTACTATGACCCTGGTTGCTGCCTTTTCCTAACCACAGATTTATTTTTTTATAAGTGTTTAAAAGCTCTGGTGATGAAAGGCTTCACCTGATATCAAGATTTACAGGATGAAGGCTCCCATGCACATTCACATCCCAAGTCCCAAGCCAAGGCAAAGAGAAGGCTGGGGGGTTGCATTTCCCCTGCTTTTTCTACTGTTGTTTTTCTCCCTCCCCTTCTCTTCACTCCTGGGAGAATTTTCTTTTGGAATATTTTCTCATTTATATTGTAAGAAACCTCTGCTGCTATGCTTGGGTAGGGAATCTTGGTGTTTTGTTTTTTTTTTTCCTAAAGGCCATCTGCCTAAACTTCTTACACTCTCTCCCATTTAGGTTTACAGTGGAGAAACTCAATTATAAGAAATACAATTGTATTTCTTATAATTTATAATCTTAGAAATAAATATTTATTGAACTGGTGGAGGCAATAGCATATGCTGAACACGCTCTGTTTCCCGGGATGTATTTTTTTTTTTCCTCCCCCCTGCATCAAGCCCTTGTTCTGTCAGAATTGTTTTCATGTTAGTATTAGTCAGTCACTCCCCATGTGTCAGTAAATGCAAAACATGCCTGCTGTGAGACAGGGAGCGCGGGTGCCACTTTGCAGTTCCTCGGGATGCGAGCTGGCACAAAGACAAAGCGCACACAAAGGATGACAGGCACCACAGCCTGCTCCTCCGAACCACGAGCTGGGAAACGAGAACACCCCGGCAGCAGGGCTGAGGAGGGGAGGGAGCACACAGGTTTCGAGAACCTGAGGGGGAGCTGGAGCAGGCAGGCAAGGTTTCCTTGGCAGGAAGCAGAACTGCACGGCACAGCTGCTCGAGGAAAGCAACATCTGTGCCTGGGGTCAGGTACTGCAAGCAGAGCCTGTTAAGCGGCCATCTGTAGATGGTTTGCTTATTTACAGTCCTTTCAATAGTACAGCTCATCATTACCTAATAATTGTTAATGAACTTGGCCATATCCTGCAGCTGCAAAGGAGGTGGGGTTTTCATTCCTTCTCCTACAAACGGCATTAACTCTGCATGACTTCACTTTCAGGGGCTCAGTACTGGTTTGGTTGGAAGTACCCCTCTCTGGCTAAGGACTAGGTTAGACCTAGAAGGGGATTTGGCTCAGGCTCCCCTCTCTGTGATGGCCAAATCACAGGATCCAACCCCCAGAGCACTTGGGTGCTGCTCAGCACTGCTGAGCTGGCTGCTGGCACACTGAGCTGCAAGCCCTCTGAGAGGCCTGGGGACCAGGCCCTGCCCCAAGCACAGTCAGTGCAAGTGCTGGAAGAACAAGCAGCTCAAAATCTTCCCAGGGGAATCAAGCCAGGCATCCCAAATGAGGAGCGTGGGCCTACACGACCTGATCTTATCACACAGAAAGCCCACGGTACAGTCCGGAAATTAGCTCAGCCTTGCAGCATGCAGTGTAGTGCCCCAGCCAGAAAAAATTATAGGACAGGAAATTATTGTTGACTGGATCCATCATTATTCTTTTACCATCTGTTACCTTCAGGTTAGTGTTTCTCATAGCTCATACTGCTTTTCAGCATTGCATCCAATTTTAACTGACCAGAAGCTTAAAAAAAAAAAAAAAGTTCAGATTTTGATCAGTTCACCTTTAATTCCCAGGGAAGATTTCTGTCATGAAAAATGCTACAGAATCATTAATGAGCAGTTGTAGTGAAGACTTCTGTTCAATCTCCCATCCATCAGACAGCACCTTTGGCATTGCAGTGACCCCAGGCTTCCCACAACACCTGGCACTTACATAGTGCTTCACCTTCTCTAAGCATTTAATTGGCATAATAGATTAATGCTTATTGATTAGCTGACTCAGAAGGAGACCACCACATTCCAAGTTCCTGTTGTCCCTCTTTTTTGCAGCACATAGCCTTTAGCTAGTGGATAGAAGGAGCTAGTTAACCTCTTAGTGTCCAGGATTTCAGAGGTTTGGTGGTACAGGGAATTAGAAGATACCAAGTGACACTCACAGGAGTGCTAAAAAGGAGACTCACAACTTAAATAAATAACCTCAATATTGACTACACTACGATTCTACAAATAATATCAAGGAAATAGTGTCTAGTTGCTTATTTGACCTAGGATTACTAATTTCTTTTCCCTGTTCCTTTGGGAGCATGCTTCCCCTCCCATCCCCTGAGCCTGGCTCAGGTCCCCAGGCTCAAACACATCAAAAGGCCAAATTCCCCCAGTAAATAATTACAGAAGATTTCCAAAGCTCCAAACCACTGGAATAAAAAAACCAAACAAACAACCCAAACGTGTCCCTTGCCACTGGGCAGGCAGGAGCAGCATCCCCATCACAGGAAAATGTGCACATGAAGAGCAACAAAACCAGTGAGGTGTGGAGCACAAATCCTGTGAGGAGCAGCTCAGCGAGCTGGGGTGTTCATCCTGGAAAAGGAGAGGCTCAGGGAGGACCTTATCACTCTGTACACCTCCATGAAAACTGAGGCTCAATGTCCTCTCTCAAGTGACAAGAAATAGGACAAGAGGAGATGGCCTCAGGTTGTGCCAGGGAAGGGTTTAGGATGGATAATAGGAAAATTACTTCAGTGGAAGGGCTGGCAAGCATTGGAACAGGCTACTCAGGAAAGTGGTGTAGTCACCATCACTGGAGAGATTTAAGAGACGTGTAAATGTCGTGCCTGTAAAAAGGGTGTGGACCCTGTAAAAAGGGTCATGGTTTAGTGGTAGACTTGGCAGTGCTGAGTTAGCAGTTGGACTTAAAGATCTTTCCCAACCTAACTGATCCTATGATTCTGTGTACCTCTGCACAGGCACCTCGAGGAAGCACAGAAAAGCTGTTTTAAATGCCTGGGCTTCCCTTTTTTCAACAAAACATACCAGTGTCCTCCCTTCAGGCAATGAGCACTGTTCTTAATGGATAACCACCAGCTTAAGAGAAGGCTTAGCAAGCACAAATTCTGCCTGTAACAAAACACTTTTGGGCAGAAATAATATTCTTTAACACCTTCTTTGGCTAGGATTTAATAAGTGTGAAATCAATGTTATAATCAAACGTAATACTCATTTCCTAGAATAATCCTCTGACACAGCACTTGCTATTTCAGCTGATTAGAAGCATTGCTCAAATAATAGAAATTCCTGATCAGTAACCCAGGAGTCCAAGGCAAGTTTTTTTATTGTAGCCTAAGGCAGTTACTTCCCTTCCTCCTAAATGTTCACAAGTGGAGAAACACTTGTAGGAATTCTTCTGTTGCCATCAACTTAAACACTGTGTTCTCCCAGCAGTGGATAAATAGTGGATGATTAAGTTGTTGATGCCTAAGCACCAATATGTTTGTGATTAACAGCCAGACCTGTGCTCTTAAGGCCTGGTTTTTATTTTATTTTTCATATTTCAATAGGCAGAAGCAGAGAGGGAATCTCAGACTGTAAGACTCAATAAGGGAATGCAAGAAAGTCCTCAGGCAACAGGGATGGGATGCTGACAGTCCTAGGTGAGTTCTACAGGTGGAAAACATCTATCTTCAAAAGACTCACTGTCAGACAAGATAGTTTTCAATAAAGAGATGAAACTGATGGGAGGTTTTCTTTCTGCATTTCTGCCTGCTTTTGGCAGAGCAGACCTATGTGTGCACAAAGGAGTTATGACTTGACAGCAAGTTGTAAAGCTTTCCTTTCTTATCAAGGCAGAGCAGCTGAGACAGCCTCTTCTATAGCTGGCTTTTTAATTGAAAGATTAGAAGTTCTCTTACGCAGTTTGCACAAGACACAGCATTTCAGAGAGGTCACCCGAGGTCCAGGGGTTCTGATAACTCCAGGGGAGGAACTGGCAGGTGCCAGCAGCAAGGGGACAGGACAAGCTCGGGGTTCTCACCAGCAGGCCAACTCCCCCAGGAAAGGGTTTTTGGACCAAGCACCCCTATTTCAATTCAGTGCCCCTCAGGCTCAGGGGTGGTGGGCTGCACCACACCCCCAAAAAACACCCCCGAGCTCTTCCCTTCCATCCCCCATGTGCCCGACATGTGCAGGGAGCACAGATTAAAGCAGCCCAGCCTGGGACTGAGCCCAGACCGAGGGCCAGGGCTGATGGGAAACTTTCCAAGGAGGCAGCAGCTGCACCTGCTGCTGAGAGCTGCAGTTCCTGCAGGGAAGGGGAGGGACTTCACTCGGGAGACAGTGGAGAGAACACCTTGGCAGCATCATTAGTGGGATTTCGATCGTGCACCTTGAGCTCCTGTTTAGGCCTTCACATTTCATTCATTTAACTTACCTTTGACTCCTCTAATCCCCCAGGGAAACAGCAAACACTCCTGCCAGAGGAAAAGAGCCAGGAGACATCTCCCAGAACAAGAAAGGCAGAGGAGCTTCATCCTGCTGCACCCCCCTCTCAGCTCAGCTGCTCCTGGCACACCACAGCTGCCCCACGTCGTGCAGGGAACAGCAGGGAAACAGCTGGGAGTGGGATGCAGGGACACCCACCCAGCCCAACACACGTACAACGCATCTTCTCAGGTTTCTGTGTCACAGGAAACACTCCACAGCCCTTCACAAACTGAACTGGAGTCAATTTTCTACCACTTCCAAGATGGGGTATGCAAAAATCCAGGCCATAAAATCCTGGTATCTACACACATCACAGATAGCAGAGGCATCTGCCAGCACCCTGGGAAACAGGAATCTACAATAAACACCTTCACGAGCAATGGTCCCTGTCAAAATAAACAGATGCACATTCCCACTTATTATTGCATTGCCATACAAAGCCCAATACTTAGCTTCCAGACTCAAATGGCTCTTTACTGAGGAAAATAAAAAAGAAAATGAAGACAGAGTCACTAAGGGAGAGCACCTTGAGTGAGCATCCTCTGCTTCATGTTTAAACACCTGGGAGAATAACACAAACCTGGCCCACTAGAGCAGCTCAAGGATCCCTCGCATCCTGCACAGGAAGACACAATTACATTAAATAAGACAAACTTTGTTTTCTTCAACATATTTGAAATGAAACTCCGTTAAAATGGGAGAATGTAGATTTCTTTTTCAGCTGATAATCTATTTCTTTTTTGCTTAAATCACACTAAAAAAAAAATAAATAAAAGGAAACTCTTCTCTCTTTAAGCCTTGCAAAACTCATCCATCACCCATCTGTCCACCTTGCACCTCATTATTTATTATTCAATACTCAACAAGCTAGCATGCCAGTTAAGATTTTCCCTGAAGAAAGCTGGCATCTAGACAGACAGAAACTGCTATCAAATGTTTCTTTTTGATTTCTCTGCCCTCCCTTATTCCATCTTTTGTAGTGGGAATAAATATAAAACCTTTACAGTAAATAAAAGACTTTTTTATGAACTGGCAAAAAAGCAAGAGGAAAAACAAAACTAAACAGAAGTCTGTTTTCTTTAGTCAGACTTTATCAGTACTCCATTAAATCACTCTTCTCCTGGTCCCCTTCATCCTTCTGAGTTCTCACCCCTAAGAGAAAATCTGCTCTTGGACACATGCAGGCTTCTGGATACAAGGCACATCTGTTGTTCAGACCTCAGGCCCAAAGCAGAGCTACAGCCATGATGCTTCTTTTCCAGGCATCCCTTTAATGAGATGATTTAGTTGAGTGGATGCTGGAAAAGCAGCTACTATAACCCAGAATCCTCATCTCAGCTGTTTGCTGCCCAAGCCAGGACAGCCAGAGGTACTGCCAGGGCTGGGTCCAGCACCACCACCACCCTCCCACGGGCACAGAGGGAGCCCAAAGGTCACTGGAAATGCAGCCTCTGCTCAGCAGGGACCGCCTGCAGGTCCCCTTAATGTCAGGGGAATCCCCACAAGTAGTGTTTTGCTTTATGATTAGACTGTGCTGGCAGCCTCCAGTCAGTCTGGCTCTGCAAACAGGTATTCCAGCAAGAATTCCCCCTGTTCCCATCACCCTGCACCCGACAGTGCTGCCCAGAGGCACCTGTCCCAGCTGGTCTCCAGGTGCCAGGGCCAGGCACACGCTCCTGCTGCCCTCAGGGGCCCAACATTGGTTCTGCCTGCGTGGGCAGTGCTTGGCTCTCGGGTCAACAAGCTCTGCCATGCCATTTAAACCATATTCAGGGGTGTCAGCCCTGGACTTGGATTCTCACCACCCAGTGCACTAGGAGATAAACACACAGCTGCAGCTTCCACCTCCTTCTCTATTTCAGGATTTGAAGAATAATTTAGCAGTGGGCACCACTCCCAGCCTGAGGGTTACAGCCCCACAAAGCAGCTCCATTTAGAGCCTTGCACTATTCCATGTTGAAACATACACCTTAGAAGGAAAATAAAAGCCCCAGATACCTCTGGAAATAAGGCCTTTTCCCCAACACTTTTCCAGACAGAGAACAACCTTGTGGCAAAGACAGAACAGGGTAAACAAAGTGCCTTCCTCTCCACGATAACACTTTCCTATTTTATTATCTTGCATTAAATAACATCCTCCTTTATAACACTCACAGCAAGAAAATTTATCAGGAAAAACATAAGACAGAAAAGGTGAGATTATTTTTTTCCCTCTCTTATCTCAGAGTTTCCTGCCTGTCAGGGTTTCACACGTTGGCTGATGTGTCTTTCATGTAATACATGAGTATAATTTATGCAGGAATGTACCTGCAAGTGTGTTTGTTAGGGGGATCTGTCTTGTTCACACATGCAGGCACCTCTGGAGTGAACAGCTTACACAGAGCCTGTGTGAATAGCTGGATCAGATGATTATGGGGAAGAGCTCGGTTAGTTTTCTAGACTGATGCTTCTCCAGAGCCAGGCTCTTGGTGCTCAGGCAGAGCACAGACAATTTGGGAAGGAACCACACGACTGTGTGGCATGAGCTGGGCTTTGGGACAGAAGCTCACACGTCGTGACTGCCGCCCTCAGCTGCAGCTCAGGAGCTCCAAGCACCAGATAGTCCTGGCACCTCCAGGTCAGGCATGTGCCAAAGGGGATACAGACCCGTGGAAAAAGCCGTAAACACAAGAACATTTTTTTACCCACTTACNAAAGGATTTCTCTCTCTGGTCACGCTGCCAGGGGGAGGGAGAAGCCCTGGACACCCACAGGGGCCTCCCACCCAGAGCTGTATCAGCCCTGGAAAAGCACAGCTGCATCTTCCTCAGCCTCCCTGGCTGAAGCATCATGTCACCTCTCTTACCAAGTACCTGATAATGCTTAAAAATGCCTTACAAACAGAGCTTAGCTCCACACAGCCCCCCAAAGTACAGTGTTCTGCTACGGAAATGGTCTTTTCCAATATCTTGTCTCCAGAAACAGCATTCTCTAAAGTGTCAGTTATTTCATAAATACAAACCACCAAGACTTGCAGTTCTGGCTGGGTTTTTTGTGGTTTTTTTGGTTTTTTGTTGGTTTGGTTTTTTTTATGAATCTGCTTTACTCCTTTAGCTGCTTACTCATTTGCACTTACCTTTTAGTCTGATCATGTAAAAGGTTTTGGAACAAGTACAGAGGAAGAATAAAAACATAATGGTTTCTCACTGCTCGAGGGCATAACTCTAATTAAAAAGAACATTCTTGCTTTTAGCACCCAGACTCCTCTCTCCAAAACCTGAACTTTGACATTTTCAAACTGAGATTTAAAACAAGGAAATAATTCTCAGTGCCACGAGGAAGGACTGCCTGCATTATACAGCGGGAAAGGGGAGGGATGAGGGAGAGAGAGGTTCAAGGCTAATAGACTTATCAGGGAATTTGAGTTAGGAAAATGCAGACTTGCTCATCGGCAAGACCCCGGCTCACGGTCACACATCAGCACAGCGGAGACAGCGCCGTGCGGCGCTGGAGTCCCGCACCCACCTGGAGGATGCGCTGCTCTCTCTGCTTAAACCAGGATGACGCAAACACACCGGCACTGAGCAGGGGATGCTCTCCGACACCGCAAGACCTTCCAGGGCCAGCATCAAAGCCAGAGCTCCTCGCTGGCGAAAATATCTCTTGTTACAGGGCGCGGTCCCAACTTCGCAGCTCCTCAAGAGCCAAGACGCAAGTTTTCCTCCTGACAAACTACAGCTTCACACTTAGAAGGACCGCGCAGATAACATTTTATCCCAACTGCAAACACATCCCACTCACCCTAATCAAACCCCTTACCCTCTTCCTACCCCTCCTCACAGCCTCCAGCTGCACGTTTGTCATTGAGTGAATTGGCGGAGCAAAATGGAGATTGCTGCTGAGTCACAGGTGTGGCAAACCAGCACCTTCTTTCCAGAATAGTTTTTGCTTACAAGCCCCTTTTACTCTTGAGATGTATGAATTACAAATCTTAAGAATATTTTAAATGTGTATTTTTTAATTAGCTTCTTATAATCAGCTAAAAAAACACTCACTTCTGGATTAGGACTGGGGAAAATAAGGAAAAGTGTAGAACAGCAACCTCAGAAAGCCAAAAGACAATAGACACAAGATCAAGAAATGAACAAATGAAATTTTTCAGGTATGAATCAAGAGTCATTGAAAAGAGCAATTTGGAAAGGCACATTACAGTTACAAAATTGATAGCAATATAAAATTAACTCATACTACTCTATTTTAACTTCAACACATTACACGCTACAGTTCATTTCCTCCTGTAACAATTCAATCAAGCAGCAATTAAATCATTATCACCTCCATCCAATATTAGTATTAATTTTATTTTAAACATCAATATAGAGGAAACATTTACCAACAGCAAATAAAATCCCACATATATATGGATTTCCGTGCTGAAAATTAGCTCATCAGCTAATGTGAACGGATGACTAAATAATTCCAATGGTTCGCATCCAGCACATATTCCTACAAAATGCACATGAAACTGCTCCTAATGTGGCAGAGATGGAGGGATTTACAAGTGGGAAATCTGCACCCCCATGGGCCAGGCTACCCAATGCAGTGCCCCTGCAGGAAAGGAGATTCTCCATAACTCAGCATTAACCTGACTGGCAGAAGCTCCGAGCTTGCAGTGCAGGGAGCTAATGAGTGCTATCAGAACAGCACATGTTGCCCATAGAAACATTTGTACGAGGAGCATCCTTGTGGTAGGACATGCTGGAGAACTCAGGAGCAGCTGCAGGATAATTTATTTTTGATTTGGAGTCCTCATCCTGTATAATAACATTAACTAGCTTCTTGATGATTGACCAGCTTCATCCATCAGATGTTTCAAAGGAAAATGAAGCTACTCTGGAAACATTACTATAGGCAGATTTTTTCCCCTTTGGTGATGGTTTTGGGGTTTTTTTGCCTACAGGAGAGGAAATATTTTTTTCAGTCTTCATTTGCAGCAGCAAAAATTCATCTGCACACGGGTGAAACCTTGCAAAGGGCTGGGCATAGACACAAGACATCTGCCCAGCAGCCCGACAGAACTACAGGTCCCAGACTTTGACACTGCAGTTAAGGAAGAGGGGAGATATGGACCATCCTCTCCACCAGCACTGGGGGTTTGGCTGGTTTAGAAACATCCTTTAAAGCATTGCAGAATTTTGCAATCATTGTCCTGCTGGGGTTTAGTTTATCTGGGATTTTAATTGCGTCCAGCAGTAATGTGTAATGAGAACAGAGGCTATGAAACTCACCCACTGTGCCAGCACACAGACAGGGTTTTCCCAAATCATTTAAGAGTGATTTAGATACTGGGAAAAAAAAAAGCCCCAAACCTCAACTAATTGTTAACTAAGATATGGCCCAATTTCAATTATTCCACTGATTGATCTCTAAGTGATAGATTTTCAAAAGGACCTATTAATGAAAAGTGTCCAGTTCCCATTAAAATGTAATGGGATTGATACCTAATCTGTTCAGGCTCCTTGGAAAAATCCGGTTTAAATTAATTGGTGGAGAAGCTTTGTACTTTCAAGTTAGTAGAATTTACTCTTGCACTGCATAAATCTGATGAGTGCTAAATAAGATGCTCCTGAAGCATCTGTCCATATGTCTCTGCCCTGGACAACACCATCCTTTCTAATCCAGCTCTGGACTTGGGCAATAGAAGTCCCCTGATTTCCACTAACCATATGCTAGCTTTGCCATATGGAAAAGAATATGCAGTAATGAGAGTGGTGACAGAGCCAGATTTCTTCACATATGTAATCTAGAGTATGACAGTCTCTCCAGAGGAGAAAAAGCCAGGTACAGCCCGTGTATGTCCTGCAGGGAGAGCCCAAGTTGCCTAGCAAACACATTGTAAAAAACTCTCACACAGAGTCTTCAAAAGGATGAATTATCCACATAATTATTTTATAGTTGTACCCAGATACAAAAGCTTGGTTGTCTGCCATGAGCACTAAGAATTCAAACTGCAAGCAAAAACCTGATTATTTGGTATTACTGAGAATGCCAATCTTACAGAAATTCAGCGGTTTCTTGATAGGGTATTATCAGCATTTCAGTAAAGAGGAATGTATCATTTAGGTGAAAAAACCACTTCATGGTTATGAATTTGTGTTCTTCCAATGTTAAGATGCTGCTAATAGGCACCTTTGGTGCGACAGGAGTGCTGCAGGTGATGCAGTGGGGACAGAGTGAATATTTGCCCATCTTTGCCCAACAGAACTCGGGTTTAAGACCCAGGCAGGAGTCCAGTGATGGCAGTGTGCTCCCTCTCCTACCCATCTCCTTGCAGACCAAAAGCTCTGCCTTCAAGGCAAAAAACCCCAGAAATACAGGGAAGAGATTTGGCAGGCCCCCAGTTGTTCAGCTCGACTGTTCATCCTCCCCGTCTCACCTCATCAGGCTTGGAAATGGCTGTTCCAGACCAAGCACAAGCCTGGAGGATGTCACACCCAGAGTGACCCACGGGGGTGTATTACCAGGGCTGACATGGGTCCTGGTGATCCTCACCTTGGATTAGCTAAAACAGACCTCAACCACTGCGCTCAGGCAGCTCTCAGGGAAATGAGAGAGGCATAAATTATTTCCTGTGCTGGGCTAATTCCTTCCCTCTGCAAGGAAATCCACATCTCCGAATAAAACAAAGCTTCCTCCTTCCTTCCATGGTGCCTCCAAGCAGATGTTCATATGTTCCCTATTCTGAGTGCTGATACAGCCCAGAAAGGTTATCTAATTACAGAAACAATACTTATTGGATGCACTAATGCTTCTGCAATTTTAATAGCAATATGATAGCTAGGATTTATATTATTTTCCTTTTCTGATTAATTATTTACATAGAGACAAGCATAGATTATTAAGTACGTGTGCGCTGTGCCAGGCTGCAAAGTGATTTTTTAAAAAGGGAAGAAACAGACTCTAAACTTTTTTGGAAACAATCATCCAAGTGCTTTGATATTCTGTGATCCAGAAATTTGCATTTAGACTCCTGGGACATTGGTTCAGAGCACAGATTTGATCCAGGACACTACAGGTACTGCTGTGACTTCCCAGTTTGGTAGCAAGCTACAGTGGGGAGAGAAAATACTGATGTCAACACATCCATCCAGGAAAGCTGTGTTTAGACATAAGCCTGACCAAATGCCTCAGAGGAGTGCATGGCATGGGAAACACCATGAAATTTAGGTTGTTTTGCAGTGACTGTTCACCTGTTCCCTGTGTAACATATCCCAAAGGTGCTAACTGGAATCAGGAGAAAATTTAGGAACCACCAAGACTTCAGAGACATCTGTCATCTACCCAACCCATTTCAAAGCATGGCCACAAGTTCCTCAAGTAGACTGTACTCTGGTGGAAGCACACATTTCCCCTCTTTTTAGTTTAAAATCCTCCAACATCTGTCTAAAATTTATCATATGTTCCTAAGATCAAGTAATTCTTGGAGATTTGCCCCAATGTACTTTAACAGACAAGTCAGATAATTATTGCTAAATGGCAACATTGAGCCTGGCCAGCTATTCAGGTGGGATGATCTCATTTTCAATATCTCATTAAAAAAAAATTCAAATTAGCTTAAGACACTCTTAAGGCTATGGATAAAATTTTGCCCTTTACAGAAAACTGAAAACCACGGCCACTGCACAACCATTCAGCTTGAAACACCTGAATGTTTGCACTTTTGCACTCTGTTTCACATCTATGCAAATTCCTCCATGTTTGTTTATCATTCTGCATACCAAAAAGCACTTTACTAACTTTCTGCAAATCCAGATATTTCTGTGAAATGGTGTTGCGGTGCGGTGGTAAAATTAATGAGAGGAAACTCCTAAGGAGGGAAAAGACAAATCTTTATGCTTATGTCATTAAATTAATTCGGCCTGGAAAGAAATTAATCCTATCAAGTTTTAATCAGGTGGTGACTTTGCTTTGATTTGTGAATAACAGTTTTAATAAAAGATATTTCAGAGAACAGAAGAATCTCTAGTGCAAAATGCCCCACAGTCTCCTCCTCTGACTGGGAATTTCTGGTCATTAAAAAAAGGCAAAGCAAAAGCAGAATTATCACTTCTTACCTCATCTGCAGCTATGAAAACGTGAGTGAGAGGTCAGAGGAGAAGGGGAGAAAAAACAGTCCTTGGAAAAAAGAGCTGGAAAAGTTAAAATCTAATTAGAGTGACTGCGAAATCCCACCACCCTTCATAGGTTAGGAGGGAACAAAAGCAGGATTCCATGAGCCTTAGCAGGGCACGCGGTTCCTTCTCATATCGGCTTTCATGGTATCACAGGCGGATTAGGTAAATCACTTCAGGCATAAATTTACCATAAAAGGTGGAGGGCATTCCTCCTTCCCCCAGCAGGACCAGGCAGCTGAAGCCAATCCAGCAGCCTGCTGGATCATGGGCTGTGCAGTGGCAGGGCAGGGAAGGCTCCCAGCCTGCCCCTGTGGGATACCCTCCAGGTGGTTGGAGGACAGAGAGATACAAGAGACCCCTCCTAATCCTTGCCACTGGAATACAGATGTGCCACCCTTTCAGCTCCCAGGCAGGAACTACAGGGGGTGACAGCCCATGTCTGCATGAACAACAGCTCCAGAAGAGGAAGACGTGGGAACAGAAATGTGCATGTATCACACAGCTCATTAAGGTCATGGCTTAGCAGTGGAGCTATTCCTCAGCCACAGAACGAGCCTTGATCCAAATCAAAGGTGGCAGAAACGTGGACCAAGGATAGACCTCATCTTCTCCAAGACCTAGAGGGAAATCAGACACTCTGGGAAAGGAGAAAGAATGGGGCAGATTTGTGTATCTGGGAACTACAACAGTCTCAGTACTTCCACAGCACTGGGTGCTGGGGAAGGTGACACACCAGAGGGAAAGCAGAAATAGTCCTGGACGGAAAGCAGAACCATTCTTGAATGGGCCCAAGTGCCCGTGGTGTTTGCAGACATGCTGCAGCCTCACGAGGAATGCAGCAGCATCTTCCTTGTGCCAGCCAGCCCTGCTCCCTCGGCCTGCTCTCCCGGAGCAGGACAGGCTGGGAGCAAGAGCCTCTGTGCCCGCAAGGAGCAAAGGCAGATCTAGACAGAACTCCTGCCCCCGCTATTTTCTGGTGAGGACTTCACAATAGAGTAAATCTCAGGTAGCAATGAGCCCTGCTGCGCAGGGAAAAGCTGAGTGTGACTGAGAAACCCTTCCATCACGCTGTCACAGAAAGCAAGTTCCCTGGGGCTTGAAGGAAGGCTGTGCCTTAAACGATTTGCTCTTTAATGGGCTTTTTCTTTGCAATCAGCATGCGAACTTTGAAAAACTACCGGTTTGGTTTCCAGAGTGTGCAGTCCTGAGCCCACGGAACCCACGCAGTTCCCTGTTCCCCCCGCGCACGAGCTGCCTGATTGGCAACCCTGCCAAAAGAGCCTCCCTGCAATTTCTGCATCATGTATTGTATTAAAAATAATATGCTTCTGATTTTAAAAAGAGTTTTTAAAAATATGCCATTGGAACATCGCCTTGGTAAAAGCTGAAAAAGATGCATTTTTAGTAACAGAAATGTGAGAAATGAAGTCTGGAACAGGGCAGTTTGGCCCACATGAGCACTCCAGACCCAGAGTCAGATGGGATCCTCAGAAACCAGAGGGATTCAGGGCAGAGTAAAGGATCCTTCAGGGCCAGTGAGAGTGGGGGATCAGGCCTGGCTCTAGAAAGAGGACAGGAAGGGTGGGAGATCCACAGCTGCTTGCAAGGCAGTGCTGAATGTTCTCCAGTGCAATGCACACACTGCATCAGGAACTGGGGCTCTGCAAGACCCATCTTCAGCCAGAGAAAAGGGCAGCAGCTGGGTGGGATGTGCAGGGAGGAGGCTTCTCACTGTCTGTCATCCCTGCCCAAAGCCCCCTCAGAGCCTGCTCTCCATGAGCAGTCACGATTTAGGCTCCAGCACACACCTAGGACAGGACAGATGTTGTCCCCCAGGTCACATGTGGAGTCTCCTGCGGAACAGAGCACTGAGCCAAGTCACCATCTGTCACCTTTACAGCCAGCCCAACCCAATATCCCCCTTGTGCCCTGCATCTCCCACAGTGATTTTTTCCTGGGGCCAATTGCCATTTCTTTTTCCAAGGGCCCAATTGCCATCAGCATTTCTCATCCTTTAGGAGAGATGCAGAGGGCTAAGGCTGAGCAGCAGCCTCTAACCCCTTCTTCTAAAACAAGCTTAGTCTTTGTTGCACTGTATTTACTTCTGTTTTCCAGGAGTAGGGAAAAGCAAACAATGTAGAAAACCTTTAATTTCACATTTTTCCCCAGCTGGTAAAAATGATAGCTGGATATGCACACATCAGTATAATCGTCTCCTAAACAAATGGCACAATGACAAACCGAGGGGGCGGGGAGAGGGGGAGCAGAGCACAAGCTGGTGTTTTCAATTTAGAAAGTATGCATTATTTACACTGCCATTATTCCACTCAATTTGAGTTCACGCTTTAGTCCTAATTTCAGTATAATCAAAGTCAATGAATATTTAATCAGCATTGCTTCCAGAAATTGAGTAATGCCATTAACATAATGTCCCCAGGACTTCAATGCTGATTTTCCTCAAAAGCATGGGACTTCCACTCTTCCTGCCCTTCCCCCCATCACTTTAATCAGTTGATGCTCTGATCCCCACCTTTGCTGGGCTTAACAAGGTGGGCCCTGTCCAAAATGCAGTGAATGGGAGCAACACTTCCCAAATGCAGAGATGCGTCCCCAGTGATGCTGATCCAGCCCCAGGGTAGGTAATAAAAGTAGAGCATTTCACTTCAATATGGCTCAGTATGCAAAAGCACCATAATAACAATAATCCATTTGCACTTCTGGAGCACCTTTCAGCGGAGGGGCTTGAGTCATTCTGCAGGCATTAATTAATGCCTCCCCCTCCCCTGCAAGGAGGACACTTACTTGTGTGGTAGCTAATCTACAGATAGGAAAACTGGAGCATGAGGAGGTTACGTGCCTGGTTTACAGCCACCCAGGAATCCGGTGGCATTTGGGCAGAGGTCTGGAGCTCTGGATGCCTCCAAGCTTCCTTCCCCAACCAACAGACTGTGCTGCTTCACGAAAATGAGATCAAGAAAAGCAGCAGTACCTATGAATATTTATGAACAATACAAAATTACAGCATAAAAAATTGTACAGACATTTCAGAGCTGCTAAGTGATGGCTCCAGAGCTGTATCTCTGTGTGCACAGAGCATTCAGCAGTCTGTGCACACATGCCCCCTCCAGTGGGGCTGCATCTAATCTATCATCTTTTCTAACATGACTATCACTGTAATATCTCAGCAGTGCCTTCAGCTGAAGACCTATCACAGCCTTCCATCTATCTGAGCTGGTTTAGAAAGCTTTTCTCCGTGGTGCTGGAAAATCTGTGGGGCATGTGTTTTAAAATATTGGATAAATTCCCCACTTTTCCTTCTCTAAGTCTAGATAGAGCTTTAATGCAATCTTTATCAGTAATGAGCAATCTCTTGTTCTCCCATAAAATTAGAATTAATCCTTTTTTATGTTAATAAGGAAGGATCAAAGTTCAATTTTGTTCACACAACACATACAGTTGGGAAGTCTGAGGTTACATATAGAAAGTACTCAGAAAGTTATTCTAACCTGATTTTTAGAGGGTTTTGATAGTCTGGGATCATCACATTTTCATAAACTCTTCCATGAACAATTTCTTATTACATTTCAGTTCACTGGTCCCCTATTCACAAATCTATTTGTTGTTCTCAGCAGGTTCCAGCACGGCACAGGCTCACCTCAGAGCAGGTGTTCTCTTCAGTAATGGCATTAAGGATCATTTTTCAAGTTCTGGGTTGCACAGGTGCATGTGGTATACTATACGGAAATTTTCAGTCCCCACCTCTGAGAGTGGTCTTCAAAAATATTTTCCCTAAAAGTTTGCAAAGCTATTCAAGCTCAAACCCAGTAATACCAATATGTGCTTATTTTGCTAAATTACATCATGGTTGTAAGCAAGTCAAACACAGTCCTGCTGGCCTGGCCATGCACTTAGGCTGAGGTGGCAAAGATAAAGTAGTACCTGACAAATTTACACTCCAGCTCCACGGAATTACCCTGATGTGGGTAAATACGAAGATCAAGTTTGCAATCATTTAAAAGGCCTTATTCTTGGCTCATGTCAACAGTTTGCTCTTGGAGATGGAATAGGGGAAATAAATGGTGAAGATGGAACAGGGATGGAGGAGTAAAGTATGTGCCTGCAGATAGAATGAGGAAGGAGTTTTTTGGCTGGAAAAACTTTGCTGGAGTAGGAGTGAAGAGGTATTTGTTATGGTCTGGAGAAAGGTACAGACTTGCTCAACCCAGAAGCTCAAGTCAGCAGCAAAGAATAACTTGTACATGTCACTGGCATCACAGAAAGAAAGCCTCCCTGAAACCTCAAGGAAAACACTTCCATAAGACCAAGCAGCATTTTTCCAACCTATCTTGTCCTTAATAACAAATATTTTGAAGCCAGAAGATTAATGGTTCTCTGGAAGTGACATATTCTGCTGTCTTTTGAATGAAGTTGTCCCAGCCATCACCCCCTGACACATCCCATTTATCCTAATGGCTTTAAACATCAACCTTAGCAAACACCACTACCACCCTGGCTGAGAGGAAGCAAACCTGGCACCAGCCGTCTTTCAGCAGTAACAGGAGTGAAACATGGAGGTTCTGCCCTGGAAAATCCCAGCTCTGAATGAAAACCAGTGGCTCTGACAACATCTAGAGATGCTTCCTTTGAAGGAGAGCAAAGCAGTCTCACGTGTGTGGTCTGCAGGTCACCAACATCCACAGAAGGGCAGTCAGCTCTCACGGCACTGTTGGGATGGCTTTTCACAGCCCAGTTCCTGACAGGCAGAGTAAGAGTTAAGCTGGAGGGTGGGGGAGAAGCCAGAGGATTGCCATAACATATCATCAGTGGGACTATTAATAGTGTTCAGGTTATAACTTATTCATGAACTTCTGCACTTTTCATTCGTACAGTATGGCAGGGTAACTCAGGAACACTTATGAATGACACTACTAATGCACCAAAGAGAAAGGGAACGCAGTTCTGCTGCTGTTGCACATTAAACATATCCATTGCTCTTCAAGACCACAGCAGATCAGTCAAGCAGACATGGATACTGCTGTTAAAAGATCAGCCCTGAGAGCACCACAACCCCCGCTGGGTCTGGGATGCCTTTGGCAGATACTCAGTGCATTAAATCTCTTCGTCTTGGCAATACTTGCACAATTTGCTGCATGATTCCTGTTTCAGCAAACACTTACGGGCATTGTCAGACTCAATGTCAGGCAGCACCTCTCTCCATGGCCATGGAGGCCCAGTGCCAGCCCAAAGGCATTTCTCTTGCTCTTTGCAAACCCAGTGGAATTCGGATCAATGGCCTTCCTTAAAATATCCGCAATACAACTCACAGTAAACTGATGCTGATAAACTGGGCTGAACCAAAGAGTCCAAAAAGCTTCACACCCTGAAAAATCAGCTCTGTGGTTTTTGAAGTTCACCTCCGTGGTTTTGAAAGGCCCTGAGGGCATGTGGGAACAACCACTGGCACCAGGAGGTTATGGCTGACCAGGCAGCACCTGCAACATCAAAACGGAGCTCACAGAAATGTGAAGGCTCAAATTCCCATTGCTACTTCGGTCCCTGAAGGAACTGAAGACATACTATGGCACAAATAATTTAGGACTTAATAGATATGGCAAAGGTGATGGGGTGTGTCAGGAGCAAGGCTGAGGGAAGAACCTAGCTGTCCCTAGGGACCAAGTTTATTCCTCTCACCTATACTCCTGGCAAGAGATTTAGCACTTGTCACTGGTCACTGTTTTATCTCCAGTGTCTTAATTGTCTTCCTTCTAGTTAGGGCTCATTGTATGTTCTATTGATTGTTGTTTCCCCACTAATTGACTGTGTGGTTGTTGGCTTCTTTAATTGCCATCCTGAAAGGCACTGTAAATTGTCCTACATCAACATTAGTGATGGTAAGAAAACCAGATTGGTGCAAGGAATTTCAGTATTAATACAGCAGGGAAACAGCAAGGTCTTGGAATGCTCTCAGCCCATTGAATCCCCTCTCTCAGCCAACTCATCCTAACCTTGTAGGCCAAACATTAAAGTTTTCACTTCCATATGCTGGATTCAAGTTCTGGTTTTGACCTCTATTCTGGTCCAATATTCATTAACCCAGATGATGGATGTACAGGACCTACAGCACATCCTTTCCAACACACATGTGCTTCCCAGCTCCTCCTCCAGTTATCTAAGCCTGGTCCAAAACACAGAAGTAAATGGGGATTTTCTTTAGACTTCCACAGACCTTTTGGTCCAGATCTTGAAACATTTATTACTTCTCACAGAACTAAGGATACAGACAAGGGACCAAGGGAGATTTTTCAAGTTGTCTAATTCCTACTAATTAATTCAGCCATGTTAGAGCCTTTGAAAGTTTGACAAAGCACTCACAAGCATTTTTAGACAGTTGAATTGCTTTACCTGGCTCAGTCCTCCAGCCCCCATATTTGCAAACACTGCATATGCCAAACTCTTAATCCAGATACACAGGACAGGATGAGTCAGTCATGCAATACATTTAACTGTTCCGGAGATGACAGAAGACTAAGAGAAGGAAGATTAATTAAAGACCTAGACAAGGAAAAAAATCCTTTTTTTTCAGAAACCATTTAGCAGTGAAAGGCACTGGGCATTATTTGAGGCTTATTGAATTCACGCTGGTTCTCTCTCTTCTCTGGAATAGCGTCAATACTGCAATTGATTCCAGGCCTTTTCTTAGAAGAATCCCAGTTCTAATTTAATCCTATTGAGCAGCAGTCAGAAGCCCACCAAGGGAGGAAGGAATTCCACTCATTTTAGCAAAACAGCTAAACAGTGGTGGGTTTGGCAAAACCAAAAGGCATGCCTTTTGCCTTTTTTGAAGACCTTTTCCCTTTTTTTGAAGGGTAACTGTCATTGCAGCAATCCCTGTCACTGTCACTGCCTACTACCAAGAATGCAACATCCAGGACCTTGCTTGTTTTCCTATTAAAGCAACAGAAGTGCTTTGCTAAGTTTTGTGTAAAAATGAAAATCTATTTTTAAAGATGATAAATGGTCCTTTTGGCTCCTGATGCTTCCTTTTTTTTTTTTTTTTCCCCTATTCTGTTTTCATTTTTTCTCCTAGGTAAGAAAAAATCCCTCCCTTTCTGTGCAAATGTTCATGAGGGAACAGTTAAAGGTACTTTTTCACACAACTTTTTAACCAGACAATAAAAGAGGTCATATTTCAGCTGATGAGAATATGCTATGAAAACTTGTGTGTGCTACTCCTACATATCCTGACCTCCCTGTTATTCCTTCTCATCCCTCCTAGATGTAAGAAAAGCAACAGAAAAAGATGAATTCCCCCCTCAACATTTGAAATCTGTCCCCCAGCCTTTTCCAAATCACTTGAGTAGCTCTTAGTGTAAGTGAGGAGCTAAGGGGTACTATGAGTTATCCTGACACATGTACAGGCCTTTCTTTAATTTCAGGACACTCTTCTTGAACTTTAATGGAATGATTAGTGATGTACAGCAGCAGCAGCAAGAGGAGGAACACAAGTCAAGCCAGGAAAGCCCAGGGATGCAATCCCATCCATCTTCAGATGCCACATCCCCAACAGTATCTGCTGTGAGCACCAATTCATTAGACTGGTGCAATCTCTTCGGTAACAGCCCCAACCTGTCCCCCGCTGCCTCCACTCAGCTGCTTGTTAAACCCTTAGGAGTCAGTGCAGAACCAATTTGCTCAGGCCTCACTGTTTCCCAGCAGTAACCTTATTAACCTTTAGGTACAGCAGAAGGGTTGTTTATTTGCTGAAACACCTTCTTGGATGAAGCGATAAGGAGCGTGGCAGGAGCGTGTGAAAAAGGGGGGGACATCTCCCAGTGGTGCTGGCCTGTCCCGTCCCAGGCTGCTGACAGGGCACAGGTCCATCAGCCCCGTGGGAACAGCCCAAGGGGCTCTGCCTCCTGCCCTGAGCAAGAGCCAGGTTTAGCTGGGCTTCCCCTCAGAGGAGGCGGATGGAGGAGTTCTGTTTCCCTGGGTCCTGCTGCTCCGTGCAGATGCTCAGATTGGCTCCACATTGCTCTTTAATCTGCAAAGGAACCAACTCACCCTCCTCTCCTGCAGAGTTCTGCGTTTATGTGCACCCAGGGTTAACACTGTAGCCAAACTCAGCTCAGGTCTTTAACTTCTCCTAAAACTTAGACAAACTCACAATTCTTTGGTTGCCTTTCTGCCACCTCTTTTATGAACTTGGCCTTGTTTTCCCACACTACCTTGGATCAACTTGTCTCTGAAATACATGTTGTGTATTCACGAATTATGAATACATATTATTATTATTATTATGTTATTATTGTTGATAATAATAATGATATTGTTGAAACTATTATTGTGAATTTCAGAGACACATATACGTATGTCTCTGAAATTCATATGAGTATGAATTCACGCTCAGCAGCTTGAAAAAAGAAGAATACACATGCACACACACACACAAACCAATCTAATCCACATCTAATTCTAAGGAGCTGATGGCTGCTTGAGCAGCAGCTTACTTTACAAATGAGAATATGTGAAATACCCGACTGAGAAGTGAGGTCTACTCAGTATTTCTGCAGCTTTGTGCAATGTTCAGGTGTTCTGAAGTATTTCTATCTTTTGACAGTTTAAGCAAGACCAGTTTCTCTGAATGCCTTTAACTCTCACCTTCCTCCCAAAACAGGCCTGTTTCTCCCATGCCTTCTAGTCCAGTCTCATCACCTACTGCAACCCCCCCAGGGAGAATCAAGAAATAAGTATTCTCCTTTAGACATAGTTTTCATGTCCTATATGTGCTACTTGTCAACATTATTTAACTGCAAACATCTTGCTGGAAGCTGGTCTGATGGTCCACATTATTTCCTAGCTCTGCCTTATTGTAGGAACACTAACAAGAAAGGTGGCAGAGGTTCTTAGAACAGGAAAGGGAACAGAAACAACCTCCAAGAGTTTTATATCTGCATTTTGAGGTGCCTGACAAAAGTTTGCAAGCACATTTGCCTGTGAACAGCACACTTCCCACCACGTCTGAAGGTGCCAAAAAAAGTAAAACTTGGAACGTACACAGGGGAAGGACTGAGTTGAAAAAAAGCCAGTTCAGTATCTATCTGCTCACAACAACCTACAAGCACATAAATGAGTCTTGCACTCTTCTTTCCTCGTCTCCACTCTGTGGCCACTCTCCAAAGAGAAGGCAGTGTGACGAGCCAGGGGAAAGCAAAGCTAAACACCCCTGTTTCAAGATCTCATTAACTGGGAAGCTAATAAGTGCACTGAAGCTTTCACTCCTCAAGCTGAAACAGGAAAAGTTAAGAGGAGAAAAAAATACTTTTAAAGTGTCAGAATTTTTTAGTTCTCATCTTTAACGATGCCTCCGTACATTTTTAATAGCTGATCCTCCACATGAAACCCTCGGGAGCAAGGTTTAGGGAGCCAGAACTTACTGGAGTGCTTACATCCACATTTCAAAACCCAAAGCCTTTCCACAGAAAATAAGATGACTGAAAAAGTGTATGAAGTGTCTCCCCCATATAATCTAGAGGCTTATTAGCTACTTTTTGACTCTTGAGCCGTTAAGGTTTACTGGCTCCATGCCTTCACTCTCCTCTCCTCTTCCTCTGGGCCAAAAATCTTCCCTAGTTTTCCTGCCCCAGCCTTGTCAGAGCTTCACCCCTCATCTCTGCAGTGGAGGGGAGGAAGGCAAGGAGTCGAGGAGCTCTTTTATACAGCAGCTAGAGGGGGTCAGAGATTTAAGTTTACCTAGAGGACAGATGATTAAAAACCAAAAAAAACCAACCCCAACCACCCAGAAACAATAAGTGAAATTCAAGGCTTTGTCTTTGTTTCAAGAACAAGAACTGAGTCAATTGCCTGTGATCGTGACCACGGGATCCTCCCACCTTCAGAAAAACAAAGCATCTGAACACGATGGTAGCATTTTGCACAGGTTATAGTTAGCAAAAGGGCTTTTCTTTTATGCAAAAGGGAAAGTAATTCTAAGGAAAGTAGAAGCCTGAATAATTTTTCACTTTTTTTTCCCACATCATTTTATTTTCACTTCATTAAATAAATACAGGGCAGAATCAATGACTTCCACTGAAATTCAGCAAAACATCCTTGGCATTTTGGAAGATCCCTTTTAATTTCCACTGGGGGTGATTTTTTGTCTCTTTCTAAAATACTAATTTTTTTTTTTTTTAAGAATTTATAATCAAAGACCATAAATCCTCACTTACTACATCTTCATTTGCTTTCAGCTTCTTAAGATCAATGTACTTATGTCTAAAAATAAAATCACAAGTGCTACCAAAAGTGCAAATAAATTCTAAGTAGCCTGGCAAAGCAATGCTCCTAAACAATAGTCAGTGTTTATGAGCAAGCCTATAACAACAGATGTGATAAAGAATTAACTATTGCTTGTACTGCCACTGGACTTCAGATCACTACAGGGAGTTGACCCAAATCATCTGCACAAGACCCTGGGGTATGCATGACCCCACTTTTCAGAAAGTCTCTCCACTCCAGGTTGTGTGGTAGCACTTAGCCAAAGTTAAGAAAAACTTTTCATTTGCCTAAACTGGAGCCTAGTGGCCTTTGTTTATTTTTGTCTGCCAGAAGTTCCTCTGTTATTTAGAAATCTGATATTTAACTGGGAGCTCAGGCCAGCACCCTTCAGTTTCAAGGGGAGGGAAGGGCTGGGGTACCCTTCAAACCGTGCCCTAGAGATACCAGGCTGAATTTATCAATTTATCTTTTATTTTTTTCTTTTTTTTTCCAGTTAATGTTTAAACATTTTTAAACTGACGTGGAGAGGCATTTTTAAAATGATTGAATTCCTTTCATTTTCTTGAGGAAAACTAAAGACACCTAAACACACCCATGAAATCTGAGGTCCAGTTACCTGCCTTTAGATAGCTGTAAAAACATTTGGCATAAAGATGATGATCACACAACAGTGCTGAAGGAGAAACTGAAACTCAGGGATGCCCAGATCTTTATCTCTTGAATATCTTTGTGAAACAGTGATAAAAATGCTCAGCTCCAGGTCACCCCAGCCCCTGGCCCAGCATGCCAGGAGCGTGGTTGGAATTGCCTGAGCAATGATATCACTGTCATGGAAACCCCGTGGTTTTGTCACAGGGAACTGAAACCTGGTGCCTGGGAAGCAACAGTGAGAGCTCGAATTCCCATTCCAGAGGTCCCATTCCAGAGGTCCCATTCCAAAAGCAACATGTGCCTCTGGCTCGGCTCCCTGCCCTGGAGAGCCTCCTCTGCTCTGTCCTGTGGCCACAAAGGTCACTGCTGGAGGGAGAGTCCCAGTCTGCTACCCTTAAGCCAGTCAGTGTCTGAAGCTTAAGAAAAGTTTTACTTTCTCTTGTGCTCTTTCTGGTTTTCACTTTGGGTCCCTTCCCTTTCAGCAGCAGAAGAGGCAAGAGGGTTCACCCTGGCTGGTGGAGTCAGCTGCTGACAATACATTACACTTAAAATTCCTTTTAATATTCTGCTTAGACACACTGTAAAAGAAGAATGGATATCCCGAATAATTAAAATATGTTTAATTTGCATGGAGCTCAGGGCATTGTTCTGACATCAAACATCACTGTCAACCATATGTGGAATTTCAACTGCCAAGTGCTTCATTTATGTGAAAATTAGCTTAAGTGTACAAAGAATGAAAAATTTATGATTATTTCACATTTTAATAAATGCAGTGCTATGCATTAATTTAGACTTCTGAAACAATTTTGACAGTGACAAGGGAATCCTTCTCAGACTAAGTGCTGCAGCGTGCCGTGTTTCACATGTCCTGCGGAATTATGTGGTGGAGTGTTAAGGCAGTTAGATTTTTATGTTTTTAAACAAAGATATTATATGAGTATATCACTTAAAATACTTCTTCACTCTTCCCATGAGACGGCACAGAACCCATCAATAGCTTTCAGACAGATCGGCATCTCGCGTTACACAAAAATGTTTGCAGTGAGAAGGAAAAAGTGCATATATTACATTGCTCCATATAACAGGCGCTGGCAACTTTCCCCAGACTTTTGTTGTACATGAAAATCACTTGGGTGGTGACAGGATCTTCCACAAGGTGTTAAGACCTGGCACCAGTGCATTCTTTTTCATGAGCGTCTTCTGTTCTTCATAGTAAAACATGAAGCTGTACCACCTCTCACTCCTTATAGGCCATGGGGGATTACTCCAGGCCTAAATGGAAATTACACAATGTTTTTGGGTCTGAGGTACCCCAGACTAAGAGAGGAAACATTGTCAAAACCTCAAAAACTACTCCTTCTCTTGGTCCAACCAGAGGTCCCCTTCAAATGGCACTTTTCATATAAAGATCAGCTTTGCCTTTTGCATGACAAAATTAATAGAGCACTTCTGTAAGCATGGAACCACAGGATCAAAGACTAGTCTGGCTTGGAAGGGACCTTTAAAGGTCATCTGGTCCAACCCCCTGCAATGAGCACCTTCAACCAACATCTGAAATTCTGTACTAACCCCCTGAACTCAAAATATAACTGACACAAAGAAAGAAGAAGATTTTAGCCATTGTCAGTCCACATAAGTCTGACTCTTGTGCTTTGTAAGATCTGGCATTCACAGACATGTTAAACACAGTACACTCCCCTCTCTGCATGTATTGCATGCTCAAAATCTACATTAAAAGAAGATTATTAACACCATCCTGCCAGAGTTCAGAAAAGAGACCAAAACCAACTTCATTCTGCCATTTCCTAAGGTGGGGTTCTTTGAACAAATCTCTTTGGTGTATTTCCATTTCTTCTTTCCTTTTTTTTTTTTTTTTTAAAGAAAGCAAACTTATAAAAATGGAAATTCTATCACATAGCCTCACCTTGAGCACAGATGAATTATAAACAGGGTTTGATCCTTCAGATCCACCTAGAGCTCTCAGCATGTGAGCTTATCTAGTAACCAAAAGCAGCAAAAAACCTTCATCCTATCTGAGAATCAGCTCTGAAAGGAGATGAGATCAGACACATGCTTTACTATTGGCTTTCATGGCTGTTTCATGACAGCAAAATAGTACTAAGAATAAAGAACCTTAAGACCCATTCCAGCTGCTTTAAACAGGTGTGATCTGGCAGGCACAGCTACTTCTGTAAACTCTGAATCGTGAGTCAAAATCTCCACTTCACAGTCTTGTTACTCCTGGCCTTCATTGTCCAAATGCAGATCTCATTCCCTGTTGCAATGATACCAAGAGCAGGACTAGCCTCTACTAGGACAGGAGTAAACCTTAGCTCTCTGTTTCTTTGGCATGAGAAAGCTTGGCCTGGCACAGGAATGAGTCACTTAGAAAACCTGCTTGGTTAGGGGATTGAAGAAGCAAGTGCTGTGCGTGTTTATATTGCGTTTTGCAGGTCCATGACCGTGGCCTTGTGGGCTAGTGTGGGAATGGCCACTCTCTGTGGACGGGAGCAGAGCCCAGGACACTGCTGGAGTCCCCCGTGTGTCATAGTTTGGTGGTCTGGATGCCACCAGCCAAGCCCAGACTGCCACTTCTGGCCTGGGTGGGCAGGCACAGGCTGATGTGGCCATGTGCCGTGGGCCAGCTGCTCTCTGAGGGGTCTGCACGGAGGCAGAAGGAAATGGAGGGAGGAAGGAGTTTGCTGGTGTCCTTGGCTTTGCAGAGAGAGCTGGAAAATGCTGTGGGAAGACATCAAGGAAGAGGGAAACCTCTAGGGGACATGTAGGGTCCCAAATTACTGAGAGGACTGGCAGCTCTGCTGGCTGTGCGTGATGCACTCTCAGCCTCAGTCATAGCAATGTTTCTATGAACGCTTTTGGTCTGAGACTGAGGTGAATCCCTTCCCCTGCTCTGCAGCTCATCTTGTGACCACTGCAAGGAGTCACTGGAGGCAGAGCTGGGTGCTGACACTGCTCCCCTCCAGTGCTGCCTGCCAGGTACCACACTGGGTCCAAGTAAATGCCACCTGCCTTGCTTGGTCCTCCCTGCCACTGCTCTAGTGCCTCTACAGCCCTCAGGCTAAGAGTTTGCACTCATTCACTTAGTGTCTGTCAAAGAAAATGAAAATGCAAACAAGAAAAATCAATGCTTGGGGTGTTTTAACAAGTTATTTTACTGACATTTATGCTGCAAGTACAAGGTGGTGTTTGATATCACTGGCCTGCCAGGGCAGGGCAAATAGTGGTTCCAAAAAAAGCCTCCCTGGAATGAAAACATCTCCATGGGATTTACATTGGACAGTAGATATCTCATAACTTATATAATCACCTCAAGCGGGATTTCAAAAGTATTCTTCTCTAGTCTTATAGCATTTCCACCACAAATTGCAGATAATTTTAAGCACTGGTTTGAATAGAGACATTTATGAGCCTTAATATTTCTTCAACACTTTCTACTAAGCTTCTGTGCAGTCTGTAAGTCAGATGAGAGTGGTATTTGCATATTTGTAAAGTAGCACGTGGATCATTTTTATCTGGAGAATACAACTGAGAACTGCCATCAGAAATTAAGGGAAAATCTAGAAACAGATGAGGGGCTGTTCCTTTATTTGGCTATCAATTTGTATAGAATACAACTGTCTGAATTTGTTGGGGGAAAAATTTCTTGTGATTCGAGGGCCACAGTGGGACGTTTTCAGCCAGATGAAATCGAGATCATTCTGGTGTTAAATATTTGCTGGAGGAGGTTAGGCCTTCAACCTAATACCAGCAGGCTGCCCCAAGGAATTGTTCCTAACTGCAGAATATTTTGTCAAAAGCACTATCATCACATGCTATTTTCAAACCAGCAACACTAAAGCAGAGGACTGCAGCTGGGGAGAAGGAAAAGGCAGTGAAAAGGCAGCGAAAAACAGAAGGAAAAGGGAGCTTGCACCAGCCTGCAGCACCAAGGCAGCAGCCAAGAGGGGCACCTTTTGTTCGTATCAGCGGTGACCAAAGCTGAACTTTCCCTCCCCATTTTGCAGCACCAAGGCAAGCCAGCCACATGCAGTCTTGCCTCCATGGCTTGAGCAGTTTGAAGGATGTGCACAGGGTTATCAGCAATGAACACCCTCTGAGGAGGCTGCAGATGCAGGGGGAGGATATGGAGCTGAAGATGGCAGTGGGTTGAGGGAGCAGAAGGGACAAAACAGGATCAGGACAGACTGAGACTTCACAAGCGAGACTCCTACATTAAATGAAAACGAACTGAAAACTTGACAGTCACCTGTCAGATTCCAAAACAGGAATTGTCTCTTGCCCACATCAAATTATACAGCCCCACACAGTGCTCCAGAGCAGTAAAAATGTTAGAGGCTTTGTGTGCAAATATGATGCTCATATTGTGGGTCAGGGTTTCTGCACTAGCCTAAGGCCATAGTCCAAGAGACTTAAGAAGACAAAAATCATTAGATGTAAACTCCTCAAAAGCAATAAAAAGACAGCCATGGCTCAGGTTGGTCCCCACATTTTTAGTGAGCATACACATGCCTGAATGTATATATATTATATATCTACAGCTACAAATCTATGAAATGCAGAATACCTGGAGGAACCCGGGGTGGCTGTAGAACCCGGTGATACACAATATTCAACCAAGCCCTACAGAGAATCATTAAGTTTGGAAAAGACCTGCAAGATCATCAACTCCAGCCTTTGACTGAGAACCACCAGGAGCAGACCACCTTGGTAAGGCTCTCTGGACAACTCCCACACACCAATCTCCACAGCAGGGACAAGCAGAGGGACACACAGCACAGCTACACCGTGTTTGCTGCCTGGCAGACCAGCTAGGACCTATTTAAGTTTCCACCCAGGGTCTGTCCCACCCCCAGCAGGTCCCCTTGCTGTGTGTGCAAACAGAGCCCTGCTTGCACTGCGGGAACCCCCGGTGGGACAGTGCCCCCAAGGCCCCGCAGTGGTGACAAAGCTGGGCTTCTGCCCCTAATCCTCCAAGCAGGAGGCAGAGGATAAACCCAGCCACTGGAAAACAGATGTTGATCCTTCCCACACCTCCTGCCAGCTGCTTGCAGCAGGGCTGGCATGAGGTTTGCAGCCAGCTGCTAACCTTGGTGGGAGGTGCAGTAGATGGAACAAGAGCAGGTAGATGGAACAGAGAGAATCAGTCAAGGACTTCAGAGAAACAAAAAGGGGGAAAAAAAAAAGACAAAAAAAGAATTAAATAGAAAAAAGGGTTGGGGGATAATTACAAAACAAGTATTTTTAATGGTTGCTGGCAGAAACCCCAACCCTTGTATTTAAATGGCTTTTTTAATTAAAAAACAGCAGGCTATGAATGCTAATCTCTCTGAGCAGAAAGCTCCTGATGGTTTGCCTGCTTCCAAAAGACTAAATCAATCAGCAAGAAGGCTAACCCCATCTTGGGAAAAGTCATTTCAGAAGGGCCTCAACTTTCAAAGACTACATGTGCTGCACTCCTGAATGCACAGGGCAAGGTGTAAACTAACACCAAAACTGCAACATTCACAAAACATGTCCAATAGAGCAATAGAGCTTTAACTTTTTTTTTTTTTTCCTAGATATGATCTGTCTTTCCTTGTTACTTCAGAATGGGGTTTTTTTTCTAGCTAAAAATATCAGTGGAGGCCTGCCAGGCTAAAATGTGCAGTTTGAGTCCCTAAGTGTTTGGGTAGGGAATATTCCAATTGCTCCACATTTTTGCCTATGTAAACTATTTAACTTGCAAATCAGAAAGCAATGTTGTATGACACACTTGGGTTTTTCTTGGAATCTCAGCAGACATGCAGAGAAAAAAAACAGCATATTACCAGCAGAGAGTGAGAGGAGAAGAGAAAGAAAGAGAGAGAGAAGGATGTCAACCATGTAGTAGAAAAATAAATTGTTAGCAATTTTTTATGAACTGAGTTTTCCCAAATGTAAAGCAATTTAACAATTTTGTGCCATTGCAATTCACAGGATCTGTGGGTAGAGGGATTTTAAAGGAATATCCAGCCCTATTTTATTCTGTGTCAAGAATTATGTGTCATTTTGTTTCTTTCACACATTTTATATTTGTATAAAGTGTGAGAGAAAGGAAGCCTCACCAGGGAAGGCCACTAGCAGGAAACAGCATAAGAAAATCCTGATGCTGCAGAGCAGTGGAAGGCTTCCTAACCTGGCACTGCCACGCAGTCTGCAAAAAAAAAAAAAGTCCAAATATTACGCATATGCATTTAAGTTAACCCAGTCTGCTGGTCTCAGGAAGGACAGAGGTGCTCAAGAAACATTTTGTGCCAAGCTGCTACACAGAAAGAGGAGACCAAGAGGTCCATCAGTGATGTGCACATCTTTTCTAGAATCTGGCTGCATCAGGAGCCTTGGCTTCTGCAAGTTGCCTTCGGAGGCAGGGAGAGTTTACTCCGCAGCACGGCTGTCGCTGAGGCAGGTGACAAGTGACAAGCCTCCAAGACATCACCACTCACTCTGTGCGACCGCTCTTGATGCACCTGGATGCTTTGTGCAGCTCGTGTCATAACTTTGAGGCGCCCTGCAAGACTCAGTGATGAAAGGAGCTTTGCAGAGGTGCTATTCAAATTATTGCCTGGGTGCCCTTTCCTTAAATCAGGCTAAGCTTTCACTGGGATCAAGGTAGGGAACAGCTCCAAGGAATTTCTCTGCAAATTCATTTTGCAGGATGCTGATTTCTCATTATGAGAGAACACAAATCCATTTGACAAGAAATGTTCTCTTTCCATTCTCATTTTGTTTCACAACCTATGGCCTAAACCTCAGGTGAATTTTCAAATAAGCCAGCGCTCGTCCTTGCAAAGGAACCTCTGTAGGAAGCAGACACGGAGGGCACGTAGGCATCTTTTGTGTTATTGCCCAGTGCAGCAAGAGAGCACAGGAACACCTTGAAAAAAGTGATGTGTGCCCCTCATTCTGCATGCAAGAAACCAAAAATATTTTGCAGATTTCTGTGAATTGTGCCACAAAGCCTTGCCAAGTTGTTCTTTCTCCCGCTTTCTCACATGGGGGAACCTGAGGGATGGCTGATGGGAAAGCAGGCCTGTGGAAACTCCTAAAGTGATTTGGGATCAAATGGAATCTCCTATACTTCAAGAACTAGACCACTCTGCGCTCCAAAACCAATAAATTGATTTTTCATGCAGACGTGGCTGACTTTATACATTTCGCATTCAAGTGTCACACTGACACTTGCCATTTTTGGCACTGAGGAGCTAAATTTACCACTGTCTTCTTTAGTATGCCCTAGGAAAGACAGAATCAGAGATGTCCTCCTGCCCAGCTTGCAGCAGCTCCCCGTTGTTAATCCAGCCACGGAGCAGCCACACCAGGAATCCCTTCCAGTTTGATTTGCTCTCTCCATTGAGCAGCAGCATGTGGATCAAACGAGCCCGAGCAGCTTGCTGTCCACCTGCTTCTCAAGTGCAACGAAGCAGAAGAAAACTACTCTGACAATTTGAAAGGGGACTACAACCAATTTAGAAGGAAATGATTGCACAGAGTCCAGCCCGGTGCCTCGAATGCGTCACGGAGCAATCCTTCATCCCTTAATGTGCTGGGCCTGTCACTCTGCTGATTTCAAACGAGTTTAGGTAAACCAGTTCCACAACCATGATTCACTTTGAAACACTTCCACTCCAGGGCATCACTCTGCATCGCTGGTACTTTTATACCTTCAAAGAGTACTTCTACCATGCTTTTATTTCTTGAGACATACTTATATAGATAAAACATGGCAAATGCAGCCCCTCTGATGACTAATAATCTTATTTCCTTATGGGAGACAGGAAAAGCTCTGGTATGGATGTAACCACCAATTTGTTTATCACATCTAGACCTAGTTCTCCACCTATAACAGATCTATGCTAGTTAGGTGTGGAGTAAACAACACTGGGAACTATACTTAGCTAATACTGATCCTTAAACCTCTGAATTTTCAGATGGGAGAGTCACATTTTTGTTTGGTTGAACACTGTTGACCTAAACATCACATGTCATGCAACTGCATTAAGTATTCATTGACTTTCAGACCCAAACTACAGTTCAGCATTTTCTTAGGTACTTCAGAAAGAAGCTTGGTTTTAGCGTTTCATCCTGAAGTCTCTAATGCCACCCACAATTAATTTCTTTGCCAAGAATCAAGTCAGTCCATGTCCCTCTGTGCTTCAGGAGACTGCAGGGACTGTCAGAGCAAACCTCAGAGGACACTGCTGGAGAAATCCCAGGAAGTCAGTGGAAAGCCAAGCTGAGCTCTATAGCTTTTGGGACAGCAAAAACACCACAGTGGATAAAGCAGCCACAAAACAACTGAAAAAAACCCCAAACAAGCTAAAAAGCATACAAGCATATAGAACATGAACATATACTTCCAGGGAAACCTCAGGGGGAGGGAAACAGCTTGCTGTTGTGGGTGCTTTAGGTTAATAATGGTCAAACAACATGACCCAGAAGGGATCAGCATGAAGGACAGAAAGTTCCTTTCCTTAACAGTTATTTGACTACAAGCTGTATAGCTACAAGTTACATGACCAGAAACTTCAAATACTTTTGCAAGAAAACATCACAGATAAAGTACAGCCACAGATTATCTTCCACTTTCCATATACCATAAATGGAATTTTGCTTGAAACAAAACTGACTGTCTTTTTCCAGGTCTTGCCATGGCTTCTCAAGGGAAAAGCACAAAAAAGCTGCAGAAATAATGACTAATAGAGGTGGGTTTTTTTTCCCCCAGAATTTGAAAAGCAGAAGGAACCATTAGACTGCATTGTCCAGCTTGTAACAAAGGCCCTTCCTCCCATTAAGTTGCTACACACATTTTACCTTCTCGGTGCTTCTCATGGCATCAGGCTAATTATTGACTCATTAGGGCCCCAAGTCTTACTTGTGAGGTGGAGAATGAAGTCTAACTCCTTTATGGTCCTGCCCTACTTCCTAAGAAAGTCCAGCAAGGCTGGGAACAGGATATCTTCAATGCTTCCAGATGAACATTGTTCCCGCACTGAACCAAGTTACATTTATTATCTTTTAGTCTGGCTTCTAGAATTTTAATTAATAGAAGACCATCTTCACCTAACTTTTATCTGCAAATCTGACAGCTGTAATACAGCAATACTGTACATTTCCCCTGGTTCTGGTGTTATTCAGGCTGGGGTGAGAGGGGAGAAGAGCCAGTCCGTAGGGCAGAGACTGAGGGCTGCCAGCTGGATAGGATAAGGGGGAGGCATCCCAGCCCCAGTGTTCCCAGGAGCTCCCCCAGCTGAGGGTCCCATCCTTTCTCACCTTCCAGCAGGTCAGATATTCCAGACACTGTGGTGTGGGTTTTGGACCCAGGGACTGGGAAATCGGGGGATTCAGGCTGCAGGGAGGCCGTGGCACAGAGCCACCAGGTTGGAGCCACGGTGGAAACGCTCTGCTCCAGGGAATTGTGGAGGGAAGCACAAGCAAAGCAGCATCCCCATGCTTTGGACACATCTGCTGTCACTGCACAACAGGCTCCTGTCAGCGAGGCCCCAGCTCCGTGAACTCCTGAGAAGAGCAAGAGCTGTGCTCATCCTCCTCCTCACCACCATCCACGGGGTGAGGAATCCATCCCTGTCCTGGCTCCCTGCACGGGCTCAGGCCATGAATTCGGCCTCACTGAAACCAGATGTGCTCCGTGGTCTCCCGGCCCCTCCTTTTTAACGGGGACATGTCCCAGCAGATCCCCTCTGGTGGAGCCTTCTGGAAGCTCCGGCTGCAGCTGCAGAGCTCACTCTGTGCTTCACTAAGATCAAACTGGGCTTTCAATGACATAATTACAGCCCTATATTAAAATGTTATATTTAAATGATCTCATTCTTCATCAGCAAAAGATATCCCTAACCAAAACAAATTCTTCTATATCATTTATTGTATTTAAGATAATTTAATTCATGCTGGAAGGCAGCAAATGAATAAATTCCACAGCACTTTATTTAAATATTTTTGAACAAATCTTGAAAGATGTTTTCATTTAGCTGAAAGCAGACTAATAGCAATTTTTTCCTCTACCACAATAAAAAATATGGGTTTCTTTTTATTGCACTTGTTAAAATAAATGGCATTTTTAATAAAGACTGTCCCCATAACAACATATATGATTTGATCATATTATGAAATAAATGTCATGTGAGATTATACATTTCAAAGCAGACAGTTTATGTTCCTTTAGTTATTAAATTCAATCAGTTTTACTTTTTTTTTTTTTCCTGAAGGCAGGTATGGTTTTGATTAAAATGTGACCCGAAAAGCAGAATAATTTTAGTGAGAGTGCATTTTCATTTTTTGAAGATTTATCTACCTTCCCATAGGAACTTAGAAGAAAAAAAAATATATGGCTTTCAATGGCAGAATTAAAATTTGGTTTTCTTTGACTGACATTTTTATTCCCAAGAAGACCATGTTACAGCACAGTGCTGAGTGGAAAACTTCAAGCTAACTAACTAGTTACTAGGTTTTTAGCCCATAAAATGGGTCTGATGTTACAGATGGTCCCAGTATCCATCTCCCTTGTACGGAAACCCAAAGGCAGCCCTGAGCCACAGCCTGTGCCATCAGACCTGCCTGCGACAGGGAACCACTCCGGCCACTGCCCATAGGACCTGCAGGGAACTTTGATTTCCTCCAGAAACTACCTGAGAACTATTAGATCCGAACATAGGAATGCAGGGAACCAACTAGTGGCAGAAGCAGCCCACGGGACCGTATCCATGGCTCCAGACAGGCTGGCACTTGCTCCACAGGCTTTGGGTTGCACTCTAAGCGACAGCAAACCTCCTTTCCTGTCTCTGGTTCTCCACCTCCTGCCCACCACAGCCCCACCAGGAGCCCCTGGTTTTTGCTGAGGCACCTGATTTAAAGTCAAGTCCCTCCCTGGGAGGCCCACAAGGCAGAAGCTGGTCCAGCTCTTAGATGGAAATTGGGTACTTGAGTGCTCTGGCCTCTCCTCCTTGCACAGGCTGCCTCTAGCGCCTGTCTCACACAATACATCCGTGGTGAACACAGTGGAACGCACGCTGGAAAACAGTATAGGAAAACCAGCCCATTTTTATTCTGTCCGGAATTCCCATTGCTAATTTCTGGATCTTTTTCCTCGTTTAGGAATGCAAAATCAGAGCACTTTGGAAAGGAAGGCTTCATGGTGCCCTTGAGGTCTCACTTGCAACACCAAAGGCACAGATGCTGGATCTGCCAACCCCAGGGTGTGACTATCACTGCTTGCTCTTCAGACACCAAATTTCTCTTAGGTGTCTTTCTAAAGCCCTCTATCCTTTTCAGACTCTTTAGCTGCAGAACAGTCTCGTTTCAACAAATGAAGCTCCTGTTAAAAATCACTGACAACACGGGTGTTGGCTTAATAAAGAAATTACTTTTAATCTAAACATCACCATCTGTCAGGCCCTCAAAAGGAAAAACAAGGAAAAAATGTGCAGTGATGCACAGCCATGGAGTAACATTTGAAAGCTCACGTCCCAGCTCTCACCGAGCATGAACGCTGAATATTAAACAAACACCTGAAGCTACATGTGCCACCACCTAAAACTACCACTTCATTTTCTGTTCCGTGCTGTGACTCGTGGGAAGCATAGCAGGAGCTGCCGTCTGTGTCACCTTTAATTATCCATGGGAAGGCTCACACAGCGTTTCACAGCTGGTCCAGGGATCCCCGAGATGCCACCAGGGCAGGGCACGTGTCCGGGGAGCTCGGCCCGTGCCCGGGGTCAGGGCCACGCGTGGTGCCCAGGAAGCACAGCAGCAGGGGTCAGGGGACAGGCACGGCCTCTCCTTGGGCAGGGGGAGCTGAGGCTCTCAGCCTGACACCTGCACCTGCCCCAGGACCTGCTGACTGCTGGGGGTGACTCCTACCAGCACCCTCGTCAGGTGTTGGCTCCTGCTCAGCTGCTGAAGGCAGAGCTGTGAGAGGATAAAGAGGGGAGGATGCAGATCAGGATGGAGAGCCAAATTCTCCTTATCAAGGTGAACACAAGGCATGGAAGAGGAGCAGCTTTCTGCAATACTGTCAGGAATTCTACTGGAGAAAAGTTTCTGCGCACTGGCTCGTGTTGAGGTTGGCTGAATTGGTGGGAAGCTGGCTGGGCCAGGAGGAAAGTCAGTGATTGACTTCCCCGTCATTCCCAACAGCTCTGAGCAAAAGTAATCCCGGGATTAAATGATTCCACCAGCAGCTGAGCTCTAAGGGAGCTTGGTCTGTGCATGCTCCCTGTGCCCCTCCAGCAATCCCAGCTGCTCTGTGACACTTCCATTAAACTGGGCCTCCTCCACATTATTGCCCAGCCCTGCCCTGGTGCCTGCACTGGGGCGGGCTGGCAGAGGAGCAGCAGTGTCTGCCCACCCATCCCACACCCAGGGGCAGCTGGGCCAGGAGGGAAGGGGCTGGCAGACAGGCAGAAACACCCTGGCAGTCACCACTGGCAACCGAAGACGGCTGTGGGTAAATCCAGAGTGAACAGTCAGATGTTTTACAGACACTTAACTGATCTCCCAATATCCTGCTAAATCTCTCAGGAAATGCTCAGTAAATCCCACTGCCTGAGCACTGGAAGTGACAGTCTTCTGCAATTAAAAAGGCCTGGAAATGGCACTCCACTCCTCTGCACAAATAATCCAGACTACAAGCAAATAAACAAAATAAAATTGCTTTCTTGGAAGCAGCTGTGGGGCATCTGGAAAAAGGATGTTCAGGAGAACCAAGCAGAAACCAGTGACCCAGACTCACTCGTTTGGCAGTTCCTGCCCCACTGCCTGTCTCCTGTTTTCTGAAGTAAACTCTCCTGCTCATCCCTTGTGGAGAATTTGCACTGAACTGCTCCAAAAAGGTAAAAAAAATGCATAAAAATTCACCTTTACCAACCAGCATCCCTCTGCTCACACGGGTTGCTTGCTGGGCTGGCGATGGTAGAAATAAAGCCAATTAAAACCAAACTCCAGAAGTCAATCAAATTTTTTGCCCTTCATCCCTTTGTTGTGAGGGAACACTGCATGTTCTCCTCAAGTTACCTCCCCAAGCAACAATCCCATTTACTTTTTGACCTCTGTAAATTAAAACAAGTTTGGAGCTCTCTTGGTTCAGAGCTGTGACTCCATTTACTTGTGAAATTGTTTATTCAAGCAATTCCCACTCTGTAGCATCAAAGTTTGTTGTTAATAGTTGCAGACCACTAATCTACACGATGAATATAACAAAGCTTGTGGAAGAATCCCAAATGGACGGGCATGATAAGAGATGGGAGAAAGAGGCTGGCAAAGCTCCAGGTACACGATATTTTTGTGCCTGACCTCTTTAATTACTTCAACACCAAGCTGACTGGCAGATGAGCTTCAGAGCTACTCCAGTGACTACCAAGGACTTTCATTTCTGTTAAAAAGATGAGGCTTAATTTTTATTCCACAGTACGGAGGTACCTCCATCCGGAACAATTCACCACAGCACAAAGAGGAAATTATTTTAAAACTAAAAAAAAAATGTACACATACACACATATACCCCTTCTGAGTGTCACTGCCAGAGAAATATCTCATTGCTAACAGGAGATTAGGGGTTGTGTTGCCACCTCAAGGTCTCAGCTGCAGGAAACTGAGTGTGAGGACTCTGGAATGATGCTCTGGCTGCTTGTTTCAGCCACTCATCTAAGGGACCATCATGGGGACCATGTCTGCAGCCACTGCTCCTGGCCCTGGGGAAACCAGTGACAATGATATCTGGGTAAAAGGTTCCTGGAAAATGAAGGTTCTACCATTTCAAAGGTTAAATTCTTGTTTTGTGTTGGTGGATTGTTTTTTGTTCTTTTTTTTTTTTTTTTAAGATGTATAACAGTTCAAAACAAAAGCAGCAAACTACAACACTGATTTTTTTCTCATTTCATCTGGTGGCTGCATAAAATCAAATATCTATCTGCAGCTGAAATCAGCATCAAGCTGGAGAGATGCTGACTTCTGGAACTTCTCCCTAAGTAGCTGGGATTTTGCCTTTCCTCTCCTAGCTCATCAGGAGCTTGTCTCCTTTCTCCACATCTTGCTGTAGTCTATCATTGAGAAGGTTTAAAATTCCTCAAAGATTTTCACCAAATATCTGTAACTCCCTTTACCCTGGGATTGGAAATTGGACAGGGAAAAAAGATTTTTCAGCTGCAACTTGTCTCAAATCATGAAGCCAAGACAGAATCCTTCACTAGCTTTTGTGCTATCAACCCTCTATTAAAATAAGCAATATCTGATTTTGGAAGCAAAAGAATTAACAGATCACAATGTAATACTATCTTGCACTTCACAACTGAAAATATCTTGCAAGAGTGAATAAAATTTCATGAAGTACAAAATGTTATCATTATCATGTACATTTACTGGAAAAAAAAAATTCTAATAACTGAAGTAATGTTACTTTGTTTAATGGCAAGAAAACCACAGGAGTTTCTAAAGCAGAGCTCCCTCCCAAAATCAGTGAAAACTGCCTGGTTCAAGATTACTGATTTGGGTGAGCAACTTGGGTTTGACTGATGCTCATCATTTTTTTTCACTGCAAAGTGGAGTTGTTACTGACCCTCCAGGCTGAACTGGAAAAATAATTCTATATTGCAGTCTTGTCAATCCAGAAAGTATCAAGACCTGAGCCTGAAACTTCATTCTTAACCTGAGATGTGGAAAAGAACTCTACTGCTGGTGAGAGATCTGCAAGATGGATTAGGAAGAATTTTGCTTTTGGTTTGATGTTCAAATTAGATTACTAATTCACAGAGTCCTTTTACTGTTTAATAAATTCAGATGAAAAGGAAAGATACAAATTCTCACAGTTCTCTTGCTACTTAATACATTCAGATGAAAAGGAAAGATAGAGCATAATCAACACGTGTTAATTTATGCAGATCTTTCCCTAGCTCCATGTTTTAAAATGTCTTTTTTAGATAAAAGGCCAATAATACTCAGCATTTTTCATCTTCAAAGTGCTTTGAAAATATTAACTAGTAAATTGGCGCAGCACAACCATCAGGGATTAGCATCCCTGTTTAAAGAGCAATTCCAGGCAGAAAGGTTACGGGATTTCCTCACAAACCAGAAGCCTATGCCAAGGAGAGGTGTTGATTAGCAAATTCATNGGTGAAGCTCTGGAGCTCAGCACACCCAGGTGAAGCTCTGGAGCTCAGCACACCCCGGTGAAGCTCTGGAGCTCAGCACACCCCGGTGAAGCTCTGGAGCTCAGCACACCCCGGTGAAGCTCTGGAGCTCAGCACACCCCGGTGAAGCTCTGGAGCTCAGCACACCCCGGTGAAGCTCTGGAGCTCAGCACACCCCGGTGAAGCTCTGGAGCTCAGCACACCCCGGTGAAGCTCTGGAGCTCAGCACACCCCGGTGAAGCTCTGGAGCTCAGCACACCCCGGTGAAGCTCTGGAGCTCAGCACACCCCGGTGAAGCTCTGGAGCTCAGCACACCCCGGTGAAGCTCTGGAGCTCAGCACACCCCGGTGAAGCTCTGGAGCTCAGCACACCCCGGTGAAGCTCTGGAGCTCAGCACACCCCGGTGAAGCTCTGGAGCTCAGCACACCCCGGTGAAGCTCTGGAGCTCAGCACACCCCGGTGAAGCTCTGGAGCTCAGCACACCCCGGTGAAGCTCTGGAGCTCAGCACACCCCGGTGAAGCTCTGGAGCTCAGCACACCCCGGTGAAGCTCTGGAGCTCAGCACACCCCGGTGAAGCTCTGGAGCTCAGCACACCCAGGTGAAGCTCTGGAGCTCAGCACACCCCGGTGAAGCTCTGGAGCTCAGCACACCCAGGTGAAGCTCTGGAGCTCAGCACACCCCGGTGAAGCCCCCGGTGTGCTCAGCGAGTGCCTCTCAGCGCGCCGAGCCCCGCTCCCTCCCAGCCCTGCCAGAGCACAGCTGATAAGCAGATCCAGATCTTCTGATCAGTGCCAAGCATTCCGTGGGCAGATGCCTGTCTCTCGCAGAGGGCATAAACACATTGCAGTGAGGAGTTTCAGCAGTTTGTTTACAAAGGAAGAACACTTTCTAGCTCTCCCACTGGCAGGTCCTTCCTGTCACCATGGCTCAACCTGAGCTATGCCACTGGAATAACTTTCACTACAAGCAGTTTCAACACTTCTCAAGTTCATTATTTCTTTCCTGTTCATTATTTTCTGCCTATAAAATAAAGGCACTTTCCTGAAGATCATCAGTAAGGAGACAGCAAAAGTGGTGCACAAAGATGGGTGTGCATTAGATTAACCTCAGCCACTAAGGGCAGGGAGTGTGAGAACTGGGAATACCCCACAGAAGAGCAAACTAACGAAGACACACAAGAGCAGGCCAATGTGAAAATCACGACAGAGGGATTTATGCAAGGACATAAGCCGCAGCTATAGAGAAGCCGTCTTTTTGTGTCTTTTTATTTTCTTTCCTTTTTAAAAATGGACAGCACAGGGGAAAGCGAGGATCTCTGGGTGAAAAAAAGCAAAACTGAAAACATTCCCAGGCTGTAAGTGGGTCACGTGCATCACCGAATCTTGCTGTAACATCAGAACACCAAGGGCGCTGTGAATTCATGCAGTGCCTGGGTTTTTTTTAGACACAGGGTGTTGTTGTGAGTTGTTTTGGGGAGTGCCCCCAGCAGCAGCAGATCTCTTAACAGCACTTTCTCCAGTCATTCATAACAAGGCTCAGTTATGCAAGAGTAGGCCCCGGCATCGCGATGGGCTTCGGGCCAGGAGGTGAAATGCCACAGCAATGTTCTAGCCCAGGGCCTCTAAGACAAACATCAGAGTGAGAAAGACGAGTTCGCCCGAGTTCAGCGCTCGGCTGGGCCTGCCCTTCCCCACGGCATCGAACGCCGGGGTCGTGCCTCCGCTTCCAAAGCCTCTCCAAACTATCAGGAGAGCTCTGAGAACGGGGCCAGTGGTTCGGCTGGCACTGCTGGAACCTCGGCTGAGGGCTCTGAGCCCAGATAACCCTGCCCCTTCCTGCCAGAGGAGCGTCCTTCCTCTGCCTCTCGGGCCCTACCACACGAGCAAAACCTCTGGCAGGAGGCGTTTTCTCAGCCCCCAGCCCACCAGGATCCGGGATAAAGGATGGGCTTCCCTTCTGTCGCAGTGCTCCAGCCCACAGCCACACCTTCACACCTGCCATGCCTCATCTGCCCTCAACCCTTCCTTCTGACAGAAGGAAGCCAGACACCAGAGCCAAGCAGCGGGGTCCTGAAAGAGCTCAGGGCTGAATCAAAGGCTGAATGTCATGTGTCAGCACTATCTGTAATTGCAACTGTTTCTCACTCTCTGAGAGTGAAATGCTCATCTGTTACGAAAAAAACAGACTCACCACCAAACATTTAAATACTTTCTAAATACAGTGCCTGGCTTACAACACACTTTATCAAAGATCTGGGATATCAAAAGAAGGTTGTGTACTCCATGGGAAAAGTAATATCTGCTTTAGCTTTCAAATATTTTGGCTTTTTTTATTAAAAATTTGTACAACAAAAGCCTTACGCTGTTGTCATATACAAATAGATAACAAAAGCCATATACAAAGCAGATACAAAATGCAAAGAAGTGGAAATCTGTCAGCTATTAATATCAAAAGGCCACACGGAGAATGAAAGGCAAAAAAGTTTTTCCCTACATGAGCAAACCACATTACTCTGTTTTCCAAGCAGCACATGAGGGGACAGCTGCTCTTACAGAACAGTGCAGGACAGAGGTATTATCTCAGCTATGTCTGGGAAAAGTGACACCAGAGCCAGCACAGTGTCGAGGAAAGTCTTGACCACTCCCACAGACGAAAAGAGGGGAACCCCTACTCCCCACATCAGGCAAATCTACACCAGCTCACAGCACCAGAGTGAAAACCACCACCCTGAAAGACGTGACCAGGTAGGTCACATCTTTCAGGTGTGACCTGAAAGATGTGCCAGTAGGGCACAGCTGGCAGCTAGAGAGCAGCAAGAGCCACAGCTGCCTTCCTCCTGCACTCCCTCCCTGCCCCAGATCTGGCCGCAGCTGAGAGGTGCCAGCCCCAGAGAGGCAAAGCTGGGCAGCATCCCCCCTCTTTGGGAGGCACGTCCCAGCTTCCACAAGTCTCTTCTGGCTTTGTAAGCTCTCAACTGGTGCAGTAAATTTGAATAGTTCACTGATTTCAGTGCTGTAAAATCCACACACCCATTGTCAGATGGCATTAGACTGATCAGCTTCTGACTCCTGTCATTTGCTCTTGTACATACAAAGGCAGAAATGTCTATCTCTGGCAATTCCAGGCATGCAGAAAAACAGAAATCTCCACAAATTGCAGTAACTGAAGGTTCATGGGGATATTTTTAGTCTAGGGGAAAATAGGGGAAAGCTTTGGACAGAATGGAAGTTTGTTGGGGAAAAAAAAAAACTTTAAACCTGGGGCTAATGCTTTAATTTCTAATAATAAAAATATTATTACTGAAAAAAAAATATGTAAACCCAAAACCAAACTGACAACAAACAGAAGTTTGCTTTAACTTAGCATTTCAAGTAGGGCAGAAGAGTGGTGTGTACAATAGAACAGATTTTTCCAATGGAGAGGAGACTACATTGGGAGGAAGGAGGAATAGGATTCATAGCTCTGGAAGCAACCAAGGCAACGAGTTCAAGAAACCTTTGCCATACAACTTCTCTGTTTCCAGGTCCCTGGTGAAAGGAAGGCAAGTTCTTTTCTGAAAAGGTTTTGTGAGCTGTGACCACACAAGCACAGAATAAGTATCACTTTTAGATTATTTTACAGGAAGATAATTTTCCCCCTTCATTCAGAAAGATAGATACAACTTTTTTTTTTTTTTTTTTTTTTTTTTTTTTTTGCCTCATTTCACAGCTAAGCTGGATTTGGAGCTCGAAATTACCCTTCTTTTCTCATTAAAAAAATCTGATGAGGCCACAAAGATTCAGACTTCATCAGGCATCTATGAAAAATATTTCCTACCTTTTGTTCATCTCTATTCCTGTGTAAAGTACTTATGTTTTCACACTTCAGGATCCTTTAAAAGGTAAATTACTTTTGACAACCCATGCTTCTTTTTATTAGGGAAAAGATTGATGTCTGCTGGTTTACATTACTATCAAGGATGATTTGGAGGCCTATAAAGAAAGTAAATGAAATGATATTTGTTGGTTTTTTTCCCACTAAACTGATATTACACTTTCCTTCCTTTGACCTTTCAGATTGGCTTGCAGATGACACCACATCATTTGCGTTCCAGCCAAACATAACACCATCAGTGTCATGTCAGGCAGAACAAAGTCAGACAAACTCAGAAAAATAGGGGCTTTGGATTTTCAACCACTGGCAATGACATCAAGGTTGAGAGGATGTCGTTTTTTTAGGACAGCACTTGTGTCACAGCTGCTGTGAAAAAAAACTGCTGAAGGAGCTGGGCATTGGAAAGCACTCAGCAGAACCATTTATTGACAGGAGGCTGATCCACATGGATTTTTCACCAGTTTCCATCTTTCTGCTGGGAAAGTTCGAAGATGAATATCTTTGTATTTGGCTAGAGAGTTTGCTCAGCAAGTTTGCTCAAGTTGTTAAAGCACGGAAAGGGGAAGTACACAACAAAACGTGCTCCCATGCAGCAACGTGAGCTTTGTGGGCAGAAAGGAGGAAGGGAGAATAATGTTGGAGAAGACTCAAACTAGAAGCATGGGCCATTGCATTCAGAGTCCAAATATTTGGCATTTACAGAGCAATAATTGACCTGTGAACAGGACACTATTTAGAAATTCAGAAGGGCTGTGTACAAAATGTCAGTCACAGATGAGTCAATCAGTACCATATCTGGAGAAATGAAATATAGAAGCTCATGGCTTTGGGAACCAACATAAAGAAAACATTTTTAAAAATGTTTTGCTTGTCACTGCTTCCCTGCAACAAAGGTGAATTCTACATGAGATATTTGTCATCCTTAGTCACCAATGTAAAGTTCAATTAGTGATACTGCAGCCACACAACTCCAGCAACTAAAGCTTAGGGTGTCCCTTGCTGCCATGAGCATCCCAGCACCTACCACTACATGACAGGAAGGTTTGTCTCATCTCCCAGGGCACCTGGGGGGAAACTGAGCACATGCCCACAGTGTTCACACTTGGGTCACTCCTCCCAAACCATTTCCTGCAGTCAGGCCTGCATCATTTTGGTCTCATTGATGGCTACCCCTTTCTCTCTCTCCAGAGACTGACATTTTAATTGTGTGTGCCCTTTTTTTGGTCTGTCAGCTCCCAGTCTCAGCTAAACAGCTGGGGAGCTTTGACTGGAGTCCAGAATTAACATAAGTTGTTTTTAACCTCTCGATGCAAAGGCCTGTCACATGGTTCCCCTGTGTGACCTCTGGGCACAAGGATCTGCTATTAAAAAACACCACCACGTGCAAGCCACCAATGTCCTGAGACAGCTGTGCAGAGCCTTGGCCATGGCCTGGTCCCGGGTGGCATCTGGGCACCGTCACAGAGCAGAATATTATTCTCACCACTTCTGAGCCAAACACATTCCAGTACAGCACCAGAAACAGCTCCAAGGGACCACACCCCCACTCCTGGGTATTTAAATACCATTCAATTTTAGTTTTTACCAATTTAGCACCCAAACCCCCTTCCAGTGTCAGACAATCAGGTTTCCTGTCAAAAGGGGACTGCACTGCATCCTGTCCACTGTCCAAGGCAGGCAGGGCTGCTACAGGGCGAGGGGAAGGTTTGAAGCACAGAACTTCACTATTTAAGAGCTTGGCCATGAGTATCAAACGCGAGCTGCCAACGGTCAGTGGCTCCTCTGCTCTGCAGCAGCAAATCCCTACTCCAAAGTGCTCAGGCACAGCTGTGCCGGAGCCGTGTGGAATTTGCTGATGAAAGGACTTTGAGGCTAAAAGTTTGTCCACTTTTTCCAACTTTCAAGCTCTCAGACGGAGATATCACTTTCTACAAACCCTTGAAACATCAGGACATCTCTGCTTCGGAGGTTAGGCGAGGACTCGGGCACAGCTCCGCGAACGGTGACTTACGTAACTCGCGAGCGCGAGCAGGGAGCGTGGCGTGCGCTGGCTGGCTGAGGGATGCAGGTGCTGTGCCACTGGCACAGGAGGTATTAGTAAGTGCTTAGCAATGCGGGGTAGGCTGCTCCTCTCTAAAAATTGCAGGGACGCACAGAGCATGAGTGGTTATTTGCTCGCCTGAGCAACTCTGTCAGCAAATGGGAGCAGCAATCGAGCCTGCGCTGCCTGCTTTGGCCATCAGGACACAAAACCTGGGAAAACTACACCCACTTGAGCCTGCGTGCTTGACAGGGCCCCCAAATATTTGTGTTGACTCAGTAATTCAAGAGTTATAATCCCATCGCTAAATATCAGCTGGCCCTCATCATTTCTCATTCGGAGAGGACAGAATGAGAAACCATTAGTTTACTTTTGGCTTCACTACAAAACAGCGCGTTCTCCCAGGCAGCAGCCATCCATTCCATCAATGTTAGCAGAGCACTCACAGCAGTGAGGTCCTGGTCCAGGACAGGGGTTGCTAAGCAATATGGAAATACAAACAGTAAATGAATAACAGCCACCTGCAAAAGATTACACACCGAGCTGTACCTTACCATCAAAGCCCGTGTTTCAAACTTCATCTCATTTGGATTCAAATTTGCTGAAATCGAATTTATAAAGAAGGACTGATTATTGTACAGAACGTTTTGAGAGATGTAAACACTTTCTTTTCTATTACTGTGATTCACTTTGGGTTGTTCTCTACTGTTAGGCATTTAAAGCATGCAGCTCTGTGGAATACAATGTCTGGTTTACTTATTACAGCACGCACTGGAAACTGCTGAAATATATTTTTCTGTCAACACATATTTGTGATTCCCATATTTAGGAGTGACTGCTACTCTCTGCACACGTGTTAGCATGACTGATGTCAGAACGGTGTTTGCACAACTCCACTTCGGCGAAGATTAAAAGCTGCTCCCATGAAATCCTCTTTACAATGCCCAGCTATGCAAACACCCCATACTAGGACATCTCACCAAAGAAACCTCCTCTCAAGGCCACCTCGCCCTGAGCTTGAGCAATAGGGCTGCTGCTGTGCAGAGGGCAGATTCCTTCCCCGTAGGCTTGGTTTGTGACCCACTGGAAAGGTTCCCGTTGCCTCTAACAGGAATTCGGAGCCGCTCTGCACCACGTCCCACGCCGAGGGCTGGTCAGGGCGGCGGAACCTCGGAGGACACGCACGGATCAGCGCACGCAACGAGATCCTCCGACTGGGACTTCGGGATGAGGTCACGCCTTTGGAACGTGATCCAGAGAGTTAAAAAACAAAAGATGCACCCTCTTGTCTAGATATTTGTTGCCCAAGGACCTGTGAACCAGCTCAGGTGTGCGATTCTGTGCATTCCCACAAACAAAGCTAATTTTGGGTTTTTCTGGTTGCAAGTGAAACAATGGGAAATGAGGGGGG
>WAAG01042340.1:11318-22809 GCA_013390105.1 Tichodroma muraria | reverse complement strand
AGAAGAAAATGTAAAGGAGGAATTTTCTGTGCAGCTTATATCATGATCTACTGTAGTTGAGAACCACATTTCTTCCTGACAGTAATGGAAGTTGCAAGTTTTATTAGACACTGAAAACTCTGGTAAGTTCATCTTTGTTGCTAGGTAATTTGGAATACACACATGTTAAAAACAAACAAAAGAAAAGCCCACAGCATTTGATGCCCCACTGGGGTAAATCAGTTCAACTTCACAATTTGAAATTCTAATCTGATGCTTTTCCTGTCCTAGAACATTTAATATATGTTCAAAAGAATGCATCTTTGAAATGGTTTTTCATGGACAGCAGTGCTGCTCCTGAACAGCTTGCGGTGCTCCATATGGCAGAAGATATTGCCGGGCTCTTATATCACACATGCAGTTGTGGTGTATATGAACAATACCTACTATAGGCTATATTTAAGAATATGAATCTGTGAAAGCAGCAGTCAAAGGAGTATAACAGCTGTAAGAGCATGAGGATACCTTGTGGAACTGTCATATTCAAAAGAGGTAGAGAGTTAATGAAGGAATACCAGTATTTTGCATACTGCAGCTATGACAGGAGAAAGAAGTTCTACAAGCAATACAGACATGAAAAGCTGAGCCACCTCCATCAGGTTAGCACATTACAAGTGGCTGCTTTGTTGAAAAAGAAATGTATACAGAAACAGGAAATTGTTGTCAAATTAATAATTAATTTTAAAGCAGTTTTATGGAATCAAAAAAAGGTATGATTTAACAAAACATTTTTTTTTTTCATACAAGGCAGAATTAAGGCCCCTATTTTTTATTAAAATCATGAGACAAGTTTTCCCATCTGCTTTTAACACATGTGGAATACTAGCTCCACATATTTCCAGAATTCATTGGTATAATATGAGGCATGCAAACGCTTTCCACTGAAATTGCTAGTGGAGGCATCATACTCTTTACACAAATAGAAGTCACCTAAATCTAAAAGCAGTAGCATCAAGGAAAAACTTTGCATATCACATTACAAAGTATAGTTCAGTTCTAAGCTGTTGATGGTGCAAGATAGATAGAGCTGAAGGATCTTGTTCCAAATCTAGGATCTAGTTAATGTCAGGAATTATCACTACCCTGTAGTTTTCATTCATCTATGACTGGCAACTATGACATCTCTCCTGAGATGTGAAGATTACCATTGTCTGGCAGAAAAATAGTGAAATCATCACCTGGTGGAATCAAGGTAAAGATGAAGTTTCACAGAGTAAATTTACTGTCTTTGACCAGAGTACTTGGTCAAAGCTCAGGGCACTGCGTATTGATTCTGTGAGGAGGAAGGTGGTGATGGAGTCAGATGTCTGATGTCATCTGTTTACTTTCAAAGAATGAGCAAGCTTCTGAACCACTGCAGAAAGCAAACAGTTTCCTTGATCATTTCACCAAAAGTCTTTCAAGCTGGCACCCAGAGCAAATTTTCTTTCTTAGATGTAAACATTTATCAGGTAAAAAAAGATAAAAACTCAACATCCTCTCTGGGTCTAATTTCTGTGGTTTTACAACTCAGTGCTATTCTCCTTTACCTTACTGTATATCATGTTTCCTCTCTTAGGCACTTGGTTTTCCCAGGTATACAGGTCTACATTCAAAGCTTCATATGAATGAAAGAATATGCATTCATTGGCCCATGAATGTTCAGCTGAACATATAAGGTGAAGCTGGTATTTTTTCATGCAAGCAGTCTGTCAAAACAGACAGACCAAAAACAAACTGTCAGACAAAACAGACTGTCTAAGCTTGAATAATTTCTTATAACTACTGTAAGTCAAGGATGGTAGCTACCTCTCCTTTCTGAAAGACTACATTGAATTCCTCGCACTTATTACTAGTGCTAGCACAAAGGAAATGACTATGTTTAAATGCTAAGGGAATACGTGCATTAATCAACCAGTTTTCAGTTCTGATGTTAAATCAAAAAAGTCAGCACTGTAATTACTGTGGGATCAGAGACTGCACACACCTCCATTTGTTACTACCTAGTATCCAGCAAGCATTCGTGCTCTCTGTTCGGGGCGTTGTTGAATACCAGCAGGTACTCTAAGACAGACTTTTGGATTTGTGCATGGCAAGATGGTACGGCTATGGAACCAGTGTCATAGATCTCTGTTTGCTTGGCACCGCCTCAGTGGGGTACAGAGTTTCAAGGGGATAACTAGCCTTCACTAGGCAATGAAGCTGCAAAATTAGATCAGACAATCCCCACAAGCAGATGTACTGACACTGCATTTGGGTAGCTGAAGGCAAGGAAAGGGATGGCAGAATGGATGAAATCTTGATTTTATTTTAATCTGTATTGTTACATATCAGCAATCTCGTACATTCTGAGCCTAATTTATTTTACTCATCTGAATAAATAAATTTGTACAGAGCTGCTTGACAGACATGGGTGTTTAATGTCCATTCCTTGCAACATAGTGTGTTTGAACAAACCATGAAAATCTGAATCACATTAAATTCAGACAGGAATATGCCACACAGTATGTCTTTTGCTTATGTTGCATCTTACATCAGTGAGGCAAACTTGGAGGAAAATGAAGACACCTGGCATGAAGAAAATATGGGAAAAAAAAAAAGATTATTGTCACAGATTCTGTATCCTTATAATCTTCTATAGTTTTATGGTCACCAGGAAATTTGTGACACTATTTGTGAACTGAGTAAATACACTGTTGCTTGAAGAAACAGAATCTCTGGAATGGCAATTTATTTCCAGGGGTGCAATTGCAAGTGGTTTGCAAGTGCAATGCTTCTTTGGGAGGCAGTGTACTTGCAAAACGGTTGGGTTCTTTTTTTAAAAAATGATTGTAGTATAGCAGCTTCTTTGTCAATCATACTAATTCAGTTTCTGCACTGGATTTACTTTTTGCATTAACAAGTCTTAAGATAGAAAGCAACCCAAATGATACATTCACTCTAGTGGCACTATAAAAAAAGATATTTGTGTTCTCATCAGAAAAGAAGGCACTCCATCACCAAAATGAAATATGACATTATTTTTTAAAATCAAAATATAAATAGATTAAAAGACAAAGTCAGTTTTTGTCTTTGTCCTGTGGTTCCAGAAAAGCTTGCACTATTTAATGGTAGTAGCTACAGTAAAAGCCTTGAGTTTAATTCTACCTCTTAAATTGCATCAAGCATGAGTGCTGGGAGGACAAGAAAGCTGCAATAAGCTCGAGGGCTGATTCTGTGAAGAGAAAGATTCCAGAGAGCTTTTTATTCTCCCCCCCACGCTCCATTGCTGCTGGTGTGAGGGTCAGAGGGCTCTGTGTGTGTCAGTGTGTCCGTGAGTGTGTGTCCATGTCCGTGTGTCCGTCTGTGTGTCCATCTGTTGGTGTCCATGTGTCTGTGTGTGTCCATGTGTCGGTGTCCGTGTGTCCATGTGTCTATGTGTGTCCATGTGTCTGTCCACGTGTCCACGTGTCCACATATCCAGGTGTCCGTGTGTCCAGGTGTCCATGTGTCCATGTATGTCCGTGTGTCCGTGTGTCTATGTGTGTCCGTGTGTCTATGTGTGTCCGTGTGTCTATGTGTGTCCATGTGTCTGTGTGTCAATGTGTGTCCGTGTGTCAGTGTGTCCCTGGGCCTATGTGTCCGTGTGACTATGTGTCTCCATGTGTCGGTGTCCATGTGTCGGTGTCCATGTGTTGGTGTCCAGGTGTCCATGTCCATGTGACTGTGTCCCTGTGTCTATGCGTGTCTGTGTGTCTGTGTGTCCAGGGGTCTGTGTATCTATGTGTGTCCATGTGTCCGTGTGTGTCGGTGTGTCTGTGTCTCCGTGTGAGTCCCTGTGTCTATGCGTCCGTGTGTGTCCGTGTATCTGTGTTTGCCCATGTGTGTCCTGGTATCTATCCATGTTTGTCTGTGTGAGTCCATGTATGTCCGTGTTTGTCCGTGTGTGCCCGTGTATGTCTGTGTGCATCCATGTTTGTCCGTGTGCGTCTATGTTTTTTCCGTGTATGTCAGTGTATGTTCATGTGCATCTGTGTTTGTCCATGTTTATCTGTGTATTTCTGTGTGTCTCCGTGTATCCGTGTTTGCCCATGTGTGTCCGTGTATCTGTGTTTGCCCATGTGTGTCCGTGTTTTTCCGTGTATGGCCGTGTGTGTCCATGTGTGTCCATGTGTTTCCGTGTGTCCGTGTGTGTCCGTTTATCCGTGTTTATCCATGTGTGTCTGTGTATCCGTGTTTGACCGTGTGTGTCCATGTATGCATGTGTGTCCATGTATGTCCATGTGTATCCGTGTTTGTTCGTGTGTGTCTGTGCATGTCTGTGTGTGTCCGTGCATCCATGCTTGTCCGTGTGTGTCCGTGTATCCGTGTTTTTCCGTGTGTGTCCATTTATCCATGTTTGTCCGTGTTTGTCCATGTGTGTCCTTGTGTGTCCATGTGTGTCCGTGTGTGTCTGTGTATCTGTGTTTGTCCATGCCTGTGTATCCATGTTTGTCCGTGTGTGTCCTTGTATCCGTGTTTTTCCATGTGTGTCCGTGTATCCATGTTTCTCCATGTGTGTCTGTGTATCTGTGTTTGTACGTGTATTTTCTTGTGTGCGTGTGTGTGTCCGTGTGCATTCGTGTGTCCGTGTGTGTCTGTGTATGTCCGTGTGTATCTGTGTTGGTCCATATGTCCATGTGTCCATGTGTGTCCGTGTGTCCGTGTATGTCTGTGTGTATCCGGTCCATGTGACTGCGTGTCCGTGTGTGTCCCTGTGTCCGTGTTTGTCCCTGTGTGTCCGCGTGTCCGTGTATCCGTGTTTGTTTGTGTGTCTCCATGTATCCGTGTTTGCCCATGTGTGTCCGTGTATCCGTGTTTGTCCGTGTATGGCCGTGTGTGTCCGTGTGTGTCCATGTGTTTCCGTGTGTCCGTGTGTGTCCGTTTATCTGTGTTTATCCATGTGTGTCTGTGTATCCGTGTTTGACCGTGTGTGTGTCCATGTATGTGTGTTTGTCCGTGTATGTCCNCCGTGTATCCGTGTTTGTCCGTGTATGGCCGTGTGTTGTCCATGTGTTCCATGTGTGTCCGTGTATGTCCATGTGTATCCGTGTTTGACCGTGTGTGTGTCCATGTATGTGTGTTTGTCCGTGTATGTCCATGTGTATCCGTGTTTGTCCATGTGTCTCCGTGTATCCGGGTTTCCCATGTGTGTCCATGTGTGTCCGTGTGTATCCATGTTTGTCTGTTTATCTGTGTTTGTCCATGGGTGTCTGTGTATCCGTGTTTGCCCGTGCATGTCCGTGTGTGTCTGTGTGTGTCCGTGTATGTCCGTGTGTGTCTGTGCATCCATGCTTGTCCGTGTGTGTCCGTGTATCCGTGTTTGTCCGTGTTTGTCCATATGTGTCCTTGTGCGTCCGTGTGTATCCGTGTATCCGTGTTTGTCCATGCGTGTCCGTGTATCCATGTTTGTCCGTGTGCGTCCTTGTATCCGTGTTTGTACGTGTATTTTCTTGTGTGTGCGCGTGTGTCCGTGTGCATTCGTGTGTGTCCGTGTGTGTCCGTGTGTATCTGTGTCGGTCCATATATCCGTGTGTGCCTGTGTGTGTCCGTGTATCCGTGTTTGTCCGTGTGTGTCCGTGTCTGTGTGCCCGTGTTTGTCCGTGTCTGTCCGTGCACCCGTGTTTGTCCGTGCGCGTCCACGTGTCCGTGTTTCCATGTGTGTCCGTATATCTGTGTTTGTCCGTGTGTGTCCACGTATGTCAGTGTGTATCCGTGTCAGTCCATGTGTCCATGTGTCCATGTGTTTCTGTGTGTATCCCCGTGTGCGGGTATGTCCATGTGTCCCTGCGTGTGTCCATGTGTCCCTGTGTTACTGTGTCCATGTGTCCGTGTGTGTCCGTGCGTGTCCACGTGTCCGCGTGTGTCCGTGTGTTTCCGTGTGTCTGTGCATGTCGATGTCTGTCCCTGCGTGTCCCTGCGGGCGCTGTCCCGAGCAGCGGTCCGTGCGCGGTTCCGCGCGGGCCGCGGGCGGGGCTCGGGCGCGCCTGACGCGCGGGTCTCCAGCGCCCCCTGGCGCCCGCGCCGCCTGTCAGAGCTGAGCGGGGCTGAGGCCTGCCCGGGAGGACGGCGCCAAACGGCTCGCCGGGATTTAATTCCCGGTTTGTTACTTTAAAAAGGGAGCTGCGTTTCTTCAACATGTGGCTTTGCAGACATAGACTTGTCTCCCTGACCTCCCTCTGCGTGCATTCTGTGATTGCTGATCAGCTCCTGGGAATGGGCCAGTTATAAGCTTCAGAAAATCACCCAGAGCAGCACATTAATGCTCTTTGGGGGCACTGAGGAAAATAAAAACTTTCATTCTTTTAGAAGCTGTGAATGAACAAACTGCTGTCAATTTTTTTAATACCCAAACCCTGTTTTAGATACTACCTCATCTGTAAATATATTAAATATACATTGGATGTTTATGGGGAGAGTAATATTATTTGATTGCCATCCCTGATGTAACTCTCAGGAGACATTAACATTTTCTTAGAAATTTCAAGTGTTAGACTGTCACACTCTGTTTATTACGTATGTGTAAACCATCCTGTTTCTGAAAAAAGAAAATAAAAATTCTCTAGTTCTTTAAAATGACACTGCAGACACTTCACTTTAAATCTAAGGTTCAACTTTTGAAAATTCAAAGGCATATTTTATCTGTCTTGAAAAGTACTCCCTCTAGACTTCAAATTTTCTATTTTTAATTATTTTTCAATTTTTTTTTTTTCAGCAGAAAAACAAAGATAGAATTTTTTTCTTTATCCATCTGCAATTTTGAATGTGTACTTCCTTGGGTTTTCGATTCTTCTCCTTCCTGCCCATTCTCTTTCCCTGTGTTAGACTAATAGGCTCAAAGAAATATTGGTGAGTTCTGTTTGAAATGGAGCATTTCTCTGATACTTATATTCACTTTATCGATTTATATGAGCCAAATAATTATGAATTTTTTCTGTTATCAATATATTATAGACCATATTGTTTCCAGCTCTACCATTATTACTGCATTAAATGAAAAGTGTTAAAAGCAGCGTCCAGGTGGGATGGGACCCCAGGAAGTCTCCAGGCCAATCTCCTGTTCACAGCATGTCCAGCTCTGAGGTCAGACCAGATTGCTCAGGGCAACCTCAAAAACTGCCAGCCTCTCTGGGCAGTCTGTTACGCATCTTGGCTGTCCTCAGGAAGGACCAAGATTTTCCTTGCATCTGACCTATCTCTCTTTACAATTTTTGCCTTTGACTTTCAGCCTTCCCCTATTCCCTGCTGTATTTGTCACTAGAAGTCTTCTCCAGCTTTCACCACCTAAGGAAACCTCTGCAAGCAGTACTGTGCTGGCTTTATCTGGATCATAGTATCTCTTTCTGTTTTCTTGATCACCATGTGTAGATGCTGAAGGGCTGCTTTTAGGTCCCCCTGAAACTCTCTTCCAGGCTGGACAGGCCCAGCTGCTTCAGCCACTGCTGGTAAGATAACTTCTCCATCCCCTGGCCAGCTGGGGGTCGTCTGCTGAATCCACTTCAGTGAGCACTAACCCTGCATTTTTTGAAATTTGAATTAATTGGAAGCACCAGGATGGGACACAGTCTTTCCAGAATCCCTAAGAGTTCAGCTGGTGCCTGCTTTCTCAAGCAGTATCTCTACTATAGATAGATATAAAATAGAAATATCTTCTATTTTTATTTTATGTGTTCTTTCTTTAAAGGTGTCTCTCAGGTCTCGTGTCTTTTCTACACCAGAGTTTTGCATCAAGAATTCCTGACATATAATAAAATATTACAATATAAACTCAGACAATATTCTGTAATTCCTGAAGATACTCCCAAGAAGATTTTACTTGCCTTGCTAAAGAATTATTACAGTTCTATTGCACAAATCATCATATTTTCTTTAACCTTCATTATTTGGAAACTTTCTTGGACTTCTGCATTTTGTATAAATTTGTATTTGGTACACTTCATTCAAAACTAACTCCATCTCTAAAAAAGATGCTGTCTCACAAAACCCAAGGAATTCCCTATGCTACTACAGTGTTTAATTCCAAGTACTTACAAGTGAAGGATGGGAGTATAGTAGAGTTAGCTTGCACTGAAATGAGATCAATTCAACAGCTCAACACAGCAGAGCAGCAGACTATTTTTTTGTCATGCCTAAAATCTTGCGAAGGTGCAGCAGGCATGGGCTGTTCCATGAGGGAATACAAGCCTGGAGGTGAAGTCAGGGCAGCAGAGGCAGTGCTCCCGCAGGCCAGCACACAGCTCCTCAGTGTGGGGTGAGCAGTGTGGGCAGGGCGCAGTGCCACCAACAAGCTCTGCTGACAGGCCCAGACTCTCCCAGGCAAGACAGAGCTGGGCTCTGGATCCTTCTAGGGATCCAGAGATGGGACTCCAGTCCAATACCGCAGGATACAGGACTACGCCTGAGGTCTGAGGACAGAAAGAGACTGGAGACTGGGTAAAGGACAAGAATGCCTGTGGCAGAGCTCAGGAAGGGACTGGGTGTCCAGGGGTGCAGATGGGGACCCCAGGTGGGGCTGATAAGCTGAAAACCCCTTAGTGGAATTGGGGCCCCAACAGCATTTTTCATAACTATGCAAGTTAATTGTTTTTTTATTACTAAGATGAGAAAAATTAGATAGAAAAGTGATCCATGGGAATATGATACAGTTGAAGGAAGAAAGGTATAATATATTCTAACTTGCATATTTCTCTCAAGTAGAATTATAAAAATATTTTTAGTTTTTCATTCAAGTATAGGAATATGAGTGAAATAAAACATTTAAAATATACTGAAAGTTAAAAATATTTTTATTAGCGTAACTTCGATGTGCTATGTCAAGAACCTGAAAAACTTAAATAAAAACTTCTCTCATTAGGCTGCTAGAATAATTCCCACTGTTCACCAAAGGATGATATTTCAAATAATTTGTTCAGCTACCTCCAGAGCCATACACGGGGATATATCAAAGACCACATACCTGTCAAGTCACTGAGTTACTGAGAGTGATGCTAGCTCTGGGACTCCTTTACATAGACATGTGGCCATTGTCATCATCACTGACCAACCTGACAGCTATCAGTTTCAACCACAAAAAACTATAATTCACCAGTATAATTTCTCTTCATTGCCCATTTTTTGTTGCTGCATCTTTCTGTTGAATTAACCATTTTCATATAGAGCACTCTATCCTCCCAAAGGATATGTACTTCTTCCTGATAATACAAAAGAAAGTCAGGGTTTTGACAGGACTGTAAATATCTTAGTCATAAAGTCAAAGCCTATTCTTCCCGCTGGTGCATTCTGAGATACAGGATGATACAGTAAGTGCACGGAATTGCAGCAAGGAGTGTCTGGGGAGGGGGGACATTGGTGCTGCTTGGCCCATCTCTGTACAACCAGCTGCCAAGGGTTACAGCCAGTTCATACAGTGCTGGTGCCTTCCCATTGTTTACCTGCTGGATACTGCCAAAGCACAGGTTTCTCCAGACAGTACCCAGGCAGGCTCTGATCTAACTCACACTGCTGTATTTCAGAGACCTCACAGCCTTGTGAATGGTATTATCATTGTAAAAAAGACCTGTTTAGTTTTTTACTCTCCACCTTTTATTCCTTAGTTAGCCATTTGATTACTTTTAAGTATTTAGCTGTTTACCAGTTATCTGGTCATATATGGTTTGGAAATGTGCAAACATGTTTGCCTTATTGCAGTGAAGTATGCCCCCTTCATGGTCACATTTCAGTCCTCATTTGGGAATAGACACATTCCTGACAATAATCTCTCTTTTGCTGAAATCTCTCTGCTGTGTCCAGAGGCATTTTTCTTCTGTCTACTCTCTTTTCATCTCATGCAATCCTGTTTAGCACAGGTTTTCTGTCAAGTAAGAAGGAGGAGGTAGGAATATATATTTTTTCCTAGCTCTGCTCTTTATCTCTCTTTGTAACTCTTTTGTCCTAGCAGTTCCCTCATTCGACACCCACACATGGTCCAAGTGTGGGAATTGAAGCCACCAGTAAAGAAATGGGAGGTAAGGAGTTCTGCATATGAACTCTTCACAGAGAGCGTGCTCTTGTGCACGTCCTTAATGTCCAGACATTCACATTTCAAACAACTGACTCCAAATGCCGTGGTAGCAGTAAAGGGAATCTAGTAAAATTTCCCTATCAACTTGTAGCCTTCTACATCTGCGGCTGACTGTATGAAAAGGAGGTAAGTTCTTCTGAGAGAACAACCTAGCAATTAAACTGTGCTTTTTGGGGAATATTTCCAGTGAATTTATTGTGATGCCCTGTCTTCTCACCTTTTCCACCAACTGAACTGCTGCTGTGGCATTACTCCATCCACAGAAGGCCTATAGTCAAACCGGGAAGAGGCTACTACTACCAAACTTGAAAAATGCCATATAGTTTAATGAGATTTTTCCATAGTCATTCTCCCTAAAATGTCAGAATTTATGCACAGTTAAGTCATTGTGATTTGACATTTCATCCATGCAGAATAAAGAATAAATGAAACATTTCAGATTCAATTATATGATGACTGTCAAAGTATACTGAATTTTAAGAGTTGACCAGTATGCCCAGTTACTCAGCTTTCCAAAACTGAGTTAATGTTAGTGTTACCAGAAGAATGATTTCATTTGTTGAATTTTATGGCCTAAGGCTCAAAATCTCTACCAACTATTATTATAGTTTATACTAAATGTAGCCAATGCATATTATAATTTTGCACAGAATTTTCTATATAATGACCTCATCTGCTTGTAGAAATAGACTTGCAATGAGATGCAGCCAGTTATGAATTTTCTGGGTAAACTGTATGGAATAAGTATGCAAGTATTTCTGTCTTCTCCAGTGGAAAATTATATTTAAAAATAAAAAAGGTGTTGTGTTGAAGATTCTGCATTCTCAAAAAAACCCCAAAACCCAAAAAAACCCAACTGAAACAAAAGGTGCTTTTATTATGTATATATGCACATACAAAAAAATAAAGATGAGTTGTACAATTTTCATGTTAATTAAGCACATTTCCATATTACCAATGGGATGTATTTTCCTTCAGAAATTCACATATGCAGGCTTGAGGGGTAAAATTACCCAGTGGAATCTTTGCAAAGGTTCTTGCATATTTAAAATGGGCACTGAAAAGACAAATTTTGCTGTGTCCTCTGGGTGCAGAGGAATTGTGAATAAAACAATCTTTCAAATCAGTGATTGTCATGTGCCAACTTCAAGGAATCATGGTAGGCGATGGGAAGCCTCGATTCAGGGCTCCCATGTCTTCCACAGCTGCATTTATTTTTCTGAGATCGTGAATCAAATGCCACTTTCCGCTTCTTTTCTGAATGACAAATACAGAAGAGTTCCACGAGCTTGTGGAGAGGACAATACATCCCGCTTGCAATTGTTCATTAACCAGGTTTCGTAAGGCACACAATTTTTCAGCTCGCGGGAGCCACTGTTCTACACACACCGGTTC
>WAAG01042335.1:57176-70255 GCA_013390105.1 Tichodroma muraria | reverse complement strand
CACGGCCAAACTACTACAATTGGGTATAAGAAAAAGGTTCATCACCAAACGGTGTCCGGGCACTGGAACAGGCTCCGCAGGGAAGTGGTCACAGCACCAGCCTGACAGTTCAGGAAGTGTTTGGACAATGCTCTCAGGCACATGGTGTGACTCCTGGGAGTGGTGCTATGCAGGACCACCAGGAGCTGGACTTGATGATCCTTGTGGGTCACTTCCAACTCAACACAATCTGTGTTTCTGTGATTGAGCTTTTTTGTTTGCCAATCCTCATAAATAGTCATTGTGAATAAACCTGCCATTGCTGGAGTTTTATGTTTTTCAGAGAATATTTTTTCCACCTTTTTTGCTACCTATGACTTTACTTCATTCTTTCTTTAGGATCATATTATGTCTATCCTCTGATGTAACAGTGTAATGATCCAGGTATGTAACAGCTGACCTAAGCAAGGTATCTACAAATGCTGTCTTCTGCATCTGGTTCTGCTGTTTTAACTCAGCTTGGAATTAACAGTGAGGAATAGGCAATGCCAGGACCTGTATCCCTTCATCCATACCCAGATTTCTAAAAGAAGCCAGATGCATGCTGCTCTCAAGAACAGGAGAGGAAAGGGCTCCTTTCTTGCACTGACTGAAAAGGGAAGGACAGGGAGACCAGTCAAGAGACAAGAAAGGGTACAATATTTAAGAAACTGAACACTTAAATTTTAAATACAAGAGAGAGGCATGGTGTCTTGAGAAAAAAACAATTTTCTTCCATGTTTCAGAAGAACAAATATTTTGTCCCTGACACTGTGCTGCTATTCTTTTTATTTTTTTCTCCTCTGTTGTATCTCTACAGTGTTAAGAATTAGGCTTCTTCCTTTTCTCCAGGAGAAAAACTTCTAGTTTTTCAAAATAGAGATGAAAAGGTACCCAAAATGAAAAAAATTGGAATAAACAGAAGTTCTAATAATATAACTGGGCTCTTAGAAGAATAACATGATCTAAAGAACGTTGAATGACAATCAAAACCACATCTGCAGCTTTTTATTAATATATCTGCTGGGCTGAGAGAGGAAACACAATTAGTGCAGAATCTGAGCCCCATGAAAAACAAAAGGAATTTTTTCCATTGCCTTTTGTGAAAATTGGATTACATTCTTTGTTCTCATAACAGAACATCCAGTTTGTTAGACTATCAGCTAGGCAAAGTCCCCTCAATAGGAGCATATGGTTATTTGGTAAAACTGAAAGGCCTTTTCCATTTCATTTCAGCCTTGAGGGCTCCATTCTAAAATAATCTTATCTACAAGCAATTATAATTCTCCAGGCAACCACCATGTTGCAAGCATTGGCTATGAACTAAAGGTCTCAGATGACAGAAAAGAGGGAAAAGAGGACAATCTGAGTGAATGACAGACATTCATTTATCAGGAATCAGAGGAAACATTTCTCTGAGCATGTACAATCAGATTGGGCTTTGTGTCTATGTAACCAATTATCTTAATGCAGTTACTGTATACAAGGTCATGACAGTATTAAATAAGAAGTGTTACAGTACCACACCCAGGTGATATCCCTCGCATCTTAAGGTTTGGAAATAATCTGCTGCTTATCAGAGTTTTGAGCAGAGCAGGACACTGACCTGAAGGAGGGGGTGGAGACCTGCATGACTCTCCTCTGACCCTATGAAAGACACATTTGCCACCTCAGGCAGTGCCACTTGGAGACGAACCACCATTTCTATTGTCTCTAAACCTTCCTGGTAAATCTACAAATTTTGTCATTCTAGGCAGGATAAAATTTTTTTATTTTGCTTTTCTCAAACCTGAGCTTTGCTACCCTGTGACAACCAGCATTTTTGCAAAAAACTCAGTTTGCAGACAAATAGGTTGTGCGGTATCATGACAATGTGCATTTTTCCAGGTTATCGCAAAGGAAGGTATGAGATGTACTTCTTTAAGGCTGGAAATATTTGGGTTGAACATACAAAGTCTCTAAATCTGGAAGAGCATTTCTGTGATGCACTGAAGTACATCCTAAAAATCTGCAGTGTGGTGGTTGTGTTAAGATATTTTCTAAACATTATGGAATGCAGTAATATTCCAGTGAAGTTCTCCTTTTGTGTGTAAATTTTAAGATTTTGGAAAGGAATGCCCTACTCTATGGTTGCAGGCCTTTCCAAAAAGACATCTGCTTCCAGTTATTCACAGTCTTTGCTTCCAACCTGAGTATTATAGAACAGTTATGGAAAGAGGGGATGCTCAGATCAGAGCTCTTAACTGAATCCCTTTCATGATATGATACAGAATTCCATATTAATTAAGACTGAATCAGGATTAATTTATTTAGAGTTTCATATGGTTTTGTGGCATTCATATAGATATATTTTTTTTTAATTTCCAGTCTGATAAGAAAAATAGTTTAATGAGATCTTGTCCTCAGATGAACCAAGTGTAGTCATGTACCTTTCATGGTTTGAATAGTACACACTAAGTTCTTAGTGTGATAATGGTTTATATTGCTGCACACTACTGTCCTGGCATGTTGAGATCTACAGCACAAAAAATGTGAAGGTTCTGTCTTTCATATATTACTTTAAATATTACTTTATTACTATTACTTAAAATCTCTGCAAGGTAATCAAGCAAGTGTGGGAAATCATAAGGCTACTTTTTTGTCAGGTGAAAGATTTTCTTCTGTTTTTTGGTTTGTTGGTTTTTTTTACTTGTTTTCCTGAATGGTCTATCTCTAGAGCAAAATCTCAGTAAGTAAACACTTGATGGAGAAGTGAGGATTGTTTGAGAGAGTTCCAGATGTTTGCAGATTTTCTGCATATTTTTCCTGTTGAGAAGACACAAATCTGCAGTTCTGAATCATGTCAGGTTTGCAGATTTGAAAAGTCATCTGTAGTAAATGTACTGTTTTCAGTCATGCTTTTTCCCTTCCAGTGCTCTAAGAGGAGACATTGAATGCTTTGTGAGAATTTTCCTGAATTTCTGATACTCATATCCTTTATGATTTTTTTCAGATTAAATAAAACTAGTGTCAATTTTGACCTTACGACTGGATTTCTCAAGCACTGACAGAGTTGTATGTGCTCATCTCAATGCATCTTATTAAGAAGAAATCATTGAAGTAATTTTAGTGGTACTCCTGTATGATGAGCAGATACTCTATTTGAAAGTGCACCTTCCAAGTTCATAACGAAGCCCAAACCCCCAAGAGCAATGATGTGCTTGCCTTCATGAAGCTGAGGATTAGGGTCTAGGGGCTTATCCTGGTAAGTGTTTTAGCCATAAGCCAGAGAAGAGGATGAAAACAGAGAATGACTTTTTTTTCCACTTTTAGAAATAAGTGTTCGAGTTGAGGAGAGAAGCACACGGGCAGTTTCTAAGACATTCTTCTGCATAACTTAAGGATTTACCTCACTTTTATGCATTTCATTATGTTCTCAAGAAAGCATGGCGTTGGTTCTTGCCTAGTCCTCCTTGGGAGCCCATGGTTTCATTCTTTTCAAGCCCAGTGATCTGTCTATTTCTACCTCAGGCTTCTGATGTGCTTCTGATAAGCTACAATTACAGATGAACAGGTAAAACATGAATTCAAGGGCATTGCTGAAAGGCTGGGCTCAGCATCCCTTATTCCTCCCTTCCTACCACCACCTTTGTTTTTCTACATTAAGAACATAGCAACAGCTGAGAAATAAAATTCATAGACTCATGCTATTGTCTGTCTACTTATCTGGCACTCAGAAGCAAACCTGACATTTATATGAGAAAAAGAAATCCTGAATCTCACTTTCAATTTCGTGTTGCAACATTTACTTCCTCTTACTACACCTGCCCACATGCAGCATGCACTAAACCAGGTCCCATGGGTGATATGGACTCGTGCTAACTTGCAGAATAAGAAAGGGAGCCAATCTCTCCCTCCCCACTCCATCTTTCTATCCAGTTGGGCATGGATCCACAGGGATTTTGCTGGCATATAATGAGAGCTAGTAGTATGCAGTCGAAGGGCAGAGGAGGGTAGGCAGGGAAGAATGATTCTTCAAGGTATCTGCCAATGTCAGGAATCTGGGATGGTTGAGTCACAACTCCCACACCGTGGGGTCTCTTTCATGCTCACCAAACCTCTGCAGTTCTTTTTCTCACAAAACTAAAACACTGCTTGGTTTCTGGATGTAGCTGAGTGTTTATGCTTATGTATTGAATAAGCACGTGTAGGAGACCCAGTATTTCAACAAGAAGGCAAATATCTGTGACCTCTACCTGGTGAGAAGTTCATTGCAGTAGCTCAACAAGGTTATTTGAAGTATAGTCATTGGTGGAATATGAGGGACACTGCCAACTGCTTTGAAAGGAGGGGCTTTCCACAAGAAAGCTGGGGTCATTGTGATACTGAACAGTACAGTGATACAGATCTGTAACACAAACATGAGGGCTCTTGCTCTTTCCTGCCACCACCCTCCCTGCTTTGCACACACATTCCCTGTCATATGATGCTGCAGTCTTGTGACTGCAGAGCCTTTCTTCTCCCCCACATCCACACTCAGGTTTCACCCATCTTCATAAGCTCTACCTCCACCAGGCCATGAAGGCTGAAAAAAATGCAAGTTCAGTTACAGTGGTAGTCACAAACCAGTTCACTTATATAATAATATATAATGGGAACCCTGCAGAGCTCAGGTCAGTCTGTCTCCCAAGAGAATAGGGTGATCATCTGGTTACATGTCATTGTCACATTTGGTCACTTTTCATACAAACTCAGAGTTTAGCTAATTTCTGATAACTCCAGCTATAGTCCATGGACAGGCAGTTCCTTCTGGGGGTAGACACCAACATGATTGTGGAGGCCTGGTTGATAAGCCTAGCTTCTCAAAGCCTGAAAACAAAGCACACCTGCATGCAACAGCAGGACTGAAAAAGCTCAGATGATGCTGGCTGATTGCTTTCAGCTAAATGATCCCAAGCAGGTGTCCTAGCAGCACTTACTCTTGTCCTTCTAAGAGAGCAAAAGAAGACAGAAAGAGCCTGGAGTACTTAGACCTCTGAAAAGCATGTCTGCTACAGACAGGAATTAGCAAGAGATTGTGTGCCTGAAGATATTAATTCAATGACATGAAATTCATGCAGTATTCTTGCTGTTACTCTCTGGATAGGCTGACACACCATGTGAACAGGCAGACACCTCTTCAGACCTTGTTGTTGATATATGCATACATGTGTATACACATCCATCTAAACTCTGTATTTACTGCAAAAAGAGCTCAGCAAATCAGCTCACTTGGACTAAGTGCTTTTCAATGAGTATTGTTATCTTCTGTACAGTGTTTAGCCATTAATGCCTTTGCCATGTTTCCCAGGTTCTTCAGTATTTGGACAAATGATGTGTAATCAACAATGAAATTGTGCTACTATCTTGGAGCTGCTTGGACAAGCTATCCACACATCCTCTGAACCAAAAAAACAAAGAGGCAGACAAATTGCCAAGACTCCAGACAGTAAGGCTGCCTGCAGAAGGAGAAAATACTTTAATGGGGAAGGCAGAGAGTAGTTCAAACTGATACTCATTGAAGCCATTTTCCTATGCAATCTTCTGCTTGCTTTCTCAAATCCAGAATCAGACAGTGAAGACATCCTCAGCCTTGAGACATGAGGAATCAAATAGTGACTGACTCTCATTCTTTTTTGCCAGGTGGGCTGGGGGAAAACTGAAGTGTGAGAAACTGATGATTGTAAGAAAGAGGAAATGCCATTTATTCATTTATAAAAAAAACAAACAATGACTACTTAAGAAAAAATGTGCATTGGTTCCTTAGGTCTGTTTTCAAGTGCAGTTTCAATGACAGACTTGTTTACAGCACAAGCCACTCCTTGTACCCTTTGAGAGCATTTAGGTCATTGCCTCATCTGAACTGCAAGAGCTTCTTGAAGCAGTTTCCACAACAATCTCACTCACTGATAACAATATCAGCTACATTTACAAAACTCAAGTGGCTGTAGAAGCTACCTGCATGTACAGTGGGATTATGCATTATTAATCCATGCTACAGAAATGACCTAGGTCAGCCTGTAATATGTGCAGAATCTCACCTTGCTGAGAACAGAAAGAAAAATTGGCTATGTTTGTGGAAAGAGAAACAATCCCAGGTGTTTCTCTACAGCTGTCACTGCTAGCTGGGAAATTTTCTATACAGTCCTTAGTTTACTTCCCCATAGCTTGCCATGGACTTTCATACTTGTGTATGAAACACCACAGACTTTCATCCAAACTTACTCCACCTTTCTCCCAACCCCAGGCATAGTCCACAGCCCACCTCTGATGAATTTACCCCTTTTCCACACAGATCTACAGCCCATTTTGTTCCCATCCCATGAACAACCCTACAGGTCAACTCTCTTACCCACAAATTCCATCCTCAGCATATTTTCCCTTCAATGCATGCTCAACTCTCTACAGAATTCTGCTCCCCAAGTCCTACCTCCTTCACAGTCCACTTGCCAGCCATGCTAGAGCAACAGCCAGGTGCTGCGTTCTTGGGATCTGTGTAGTGCTGGCACATTTTTAAAGATCATGATTCCTGGGTGTTTAGTTAGTGTGTTGCTAATTAAAAAAGCCTCCTGTGAGTGTTCTGGGGCTGCTTGAACAAAGTATTGAAGGACATGCCTGAGTTAGAAGTGATGGCATTAAAGGCAACAGCGCTATTCACATAGTCATAAATAAACATTTGTGCCACTTGGCCAGAATGGGGCTGATTTCATTCAAAAATCAGCCTTACAGATTAAGCCCTTGGTGTCTGAACTTTTCTCCTGCTGTTTTTAATAGAAAATGTCCTCATTTAGAAACAGATCTTTCCCATGCACACCACAGGGGAGAGTAATTATATGTGATAGAAGTCATGACTTCTAAGAGGAGATATAAGGTATATGAATTCCCTACTTTCCTTATAGACTTATTCTTAGATCATTGCTGGATTAATTAACTTTTAAAGTTTAATTATCCTGTGGACTATAGTTCTGATTAAATGATCTGATGAACAAAACCTAGCCTTTAGGTCAGCATAGCAAAACTATTTTTAGTGTAAGAGAGAGAAATTGCTCAATTTAACTACACATTTCCAAATCCCTGTAGTCTGCTTTCACCACCTGATTTCATTAAATGCCAGAGCTACTCCCAGTAAAACAGGTCACATGCACAGGGCGAAGGGAAATTCATGATTCTCTTGATTCTTCCTGCAGTACCTCTATCATCATACTCAGTCCCTATATAGTCATGCTGGCAACCACAGTCAGGTCTCAAAGGCTGACCATAAGACTAGGGAAGTAGATGATGGATGTCTAGCTTTTTCTCCCCCTTCCCCTCTCTTCCCTTCTCCCAAATGCCCAGTATCACGAACACCAGCAGAGCTGCACACTGCTGCTGAGACCCCTTTCACCAGCTGCAGCTGCTCAGTGGGTCACAGATCAGGTTGACCAGCTGCCTAGAGTTTAGGGAGCTGGGATGTGTAGGACAGGCTTGAACACCTGGGAATTTGACATGTGAGAGACCACATTGGTGTGACTTGCTTCAAATTTGATATGCAGGGGGGTGTGCAAACCAGGACAGCTTGTGCAGTCATGGACAGAGATGTCAAGGAAAAAGAATATGGCAGGACAGAAAAGCAGGCTGTGACATGCACTTGAGTCTTCTGTTTACCCTGCCCATTGCTCCTGATGACAACTTCACAGATTAAGCATGCACAAAGGTGTGGTGATGCCTGCTGTAAAGCCTGGCCCAGGGCCATGGCCATTGTGCCCACCCAGAGCAGCTGTGCCTGTGGAGGAGACCTACACACTGGACAGTGTTTCCTGACACGATGCTGACAGGCAGGTGACCTTTTACTGACTTTTTACTTTTTAACAAGCTGCCTGTTTCCAGGAGTGCTGCCCTTGGTCAAGTCTTGATGAGTTCATTGGGAGCTGGAAGTGCTCCATACTAAAGCAAATCATTCCACTTTGGGGGTAACAATTTTAAGGTTCCATAAATCATTTTGCTGGGAAGACTCAGTTAAGCTTACAGAGATGAAAATTAGAGCCTGGATCCCTCTTGCAGCTTTGCACTCTGGTCTTGCACACCTCTGCGTCCAAGATAGCCCTTCAAGTTGCTGTAATTCATCTGTAAGGCAAAGAAACAGGTGCTCTCAGGATGTGACTTCCTTAGCCCCAAGTAAAAGGCTGTAGTGGGATGAGGATTTGACAGTAGCTGCCCAGGTATCCCTATCCCACCCTTGCAGAGGCCCTGGCAGGGTAGCAGGACAAATTTGTCCTGCCCCTTGACAAATTCTAGCCACCAACTGTCCCTGGATCATAGTAGCAGCGGAGACCAGGTTTTTAAGATGACCATGAGCTCCCAGGCTGGGTCATGGGGCAGGGCTCATATGCCTCCCCGTTCTGCCACCACCATCCGTCACTGGCAGATCCCATGCTCCCCCCTGTCCCTGCCATGGGGATGCTTGGGGGTACCAGAATGCCCTCACCAGGGCAGCCGGCACTGGCGCTGGAATGGGCCAGACACAGAGCTGGGCTTCCTGCCCCATGCCCATGTGGAATGTAGCCCTGTGGCCTTTCTGAGAGCCCAGCAGTGCCTCCTGGACCCCTTGAGAGACAGGGGGCCCTAACAGCCTCAAGCCGCTGCTCATGCCCCTCACCCAAACACTTCCTTTTAATAGCTGATGTAGTGGAATTCTAGCTAAAATCACGTTGACCAGAGGCAGGGGTAAAATCACGAGCAAGTGACCAAATGATTGAGACCAGAAAACACAGCCGGAGTGGCAGCACTCCAGGACAAGTCACCCTCAGCCCTACAAGGAGCTCTTTGTACTCCGCCAGGCAGCACCATCAACAAGCCCACCATGTGCCACACTCTCTGAAAAACAAACCTCTGCCCAGGTGTCACAGCTCTGGTTTTATTGGAGCGTGCTGGTGCTGCCGTGGGGGTTTCCCTTCCCTCCCCCCTCCATTTTCTCTGTGTCTGTCCCTCCCCAGCACTGTATGCACCCGCTCAGCACAGCAGCCACAGCAGCCCCACCAGACAGCCCAGTGGGTACCCTCTGACTTCCCCGGATGTTTGCAGCTGACTAGCAGCATGACTCCTCACTTCTGATAATTTCCAGCCTTTCAGCATTGCAACATTATAAACTGAGTCTGCCAGAGAGGCTCGTGATCAGTAAAAGGGACAGTTTTCATTACATTACTTTGTCCTTTACTCATAAAAACACTGCCTTTTCATCTTCTTGATGTACTGCTTGTCAAGTGGCCGGTCAGGAAGCATAGGAAATGCCTACTTAGATGTCAGAGAAGGTGACATGGCTGTCAAACATGCAGTCAATTCAACATCACTGGGAATGCAGGCTGGCTGCAAAGACAGAGGGAAGTGTGGATACATTGTGCCAAAGGTAATATTTCATCAGTTTGGAAGGAAATGTTAAATTGATTTAAATTATATTGAGTTGTGAAGGTGCTATACTGCCACTTATACTCGCCTTTCTTCATACTTGGTCCCAACCCTTCCCGCTTGCTGCAGCACTGAGGATCTCTGGTGGGGTCACTGATTTCCCAGACAGGAATGCAGGTTTGCAAAGCACCTGTGCAGAACCCGATCCATCTGCTGGGTTTGCTTACTTGCTCTGTGTAGAATCATAGAATAGTTTGGGTTGGAAGGGAACTTACAGATCACCTAGTTCCCCTAGAACCCCCTTCCACCAGATCTTTTTGCTCTGAGTTCCAGTTCTCCAACCTGGCCTTGAACATTTCCAGGAATGGGGCATTTGCAATTTCTCTGGGCAACCTGTTCTAGTGCTACATCACCTTAACTGTAAAGTATTATTTCCTAATATCTAATCTAAACCTACTCTCTTTCAGTTTGAATCTACTTCCCCTCATCTTGTAACTACATGCTGCTCTTGTAAAAAGGTCCCTGTATCCTTCCTTTTAGGCTCCCTTCATATCCGGATAGGTAGGTTATAATCACATAGCTCATGAAGTGTGGAGGGATCCAGGGGAAGAAATAAGAGAAAATTATATGTGATTTAAGGCTCCTTTTCTCTTCTTTGACAGTGTATAAAGTCATTAGTGTAAACACAAACAGGGCCAGCAGAAATTTCCTCAGCAGAAGTCTAATAGAACACTGCAATCAGACACAGAGCTGCTCCTGAGCAATGGAGCAATGGCCTCATGCCTGAGCTGACATGTAGCACTGAGCTAATGCAAGTCGTGCAATTACCCTCCAGATGGTTGTCACTGAACTGAGGGCTTGTACAGTGGTAGCTTTCATGGCTAATAACTGAAAATAGAATCAAACCTCACATGAGCTGTGTAAATGTGCACTGTTTAAAATTAACTTCTATTACATGGTAGGATGGACTGTATTTACACCACAGAAGCAGACACCAAACATAATTATTACTATAATTATTTAGATTGCGTTGCCTAGAAAATGATGTTTTAATTCTTTCTTCTTCTAGGTCTTTTTGAAGTGCATAAGGGCACAGAAAAAAATGCATAAAAAGAAGAAATGTGCCTTTTGAAATGAATGCACATTGACCATCATGAGTGCTCAGGAAGATTCTTACCCTGGAATGCTGGACATGAAAGTCAGTTATCAATTTGCAACCTCTTAAATATGTCTGCAATATTCAGACAGCCAGGATACAGCAATCTCTATGTATGATAGCACAGTGCAGATGATCCTCTCCCATGTCTTTCCACATGCTGATCAAATGATGTTCGCTGTCTTGGAACTAGGTTTTGTCCACATGTTCCCTCCATCCTTACCCACTCTTTCCAAGAAAAACAGCTGAGGGCTCCACATGGCTATATTAACAGTGAGAAAGTGATGACTGGTTACATGAGTCTGGACTTGCTCTGGCTCACAGCTGGCCAAACAAACCTCCCTGCATGCTGTAGCCCGCTCTTCTATTGATGAATCACAAGCAGAAGATGAAGCACTTAAACCAATAAACCAGTTTCTACTAGCCTGCATTTCAACTTGCGATTTTGAGGGCAATATGTTGGAGTGGGTAAAGTAGCTTGAGCCCCCCTTCTCCTTTCATTAACTGCAGCTGGTATCAGGTGCTTTGGTCATGGCTTCAGGGCTGACAAGCTTTTCTATTTCTGTCCGAACTGCACCCTGAATATATTTTCCCCTTCAGCAGTCACAGAACTCGTTGGCTGATTTGAACCAAATTTGACAGCCTTTGGATATATTGTTCCTGCGAAGTTCCTGCAAGGGTCACAAGAACAGACATCTATTGGAGGGGCTTATGAGTGAGGCTCAGACCTTCAGAAACACTGGGTATTAGCTGCAGAAAGGAAGAGAAAGTCAGATAAAAGAAATGACTACAGGACATCAAGTCAGTCTTCTTACAGAGAAGAATTTCTTGGCTGATTTAACAGAACATTATATTGAGATGATACATAATACTATATTAGCAGAACAGAATATTAAGATTTTCTGTCCTCTCCCCTTGTACATTTTCACTTTTCAGCTCCCCTCCAGAACAACGTTCTAGCAGTAAAAACCTTTGAGGATTTCATTCATGTCTTGAATTCACTTTGAATCAAAGAGTAGGTTCAAAAGCTAAGGAGAAACAGAGTATATGCATACAGCTCACTTAGATACAGTCCATTAAAAAAAAAGAGGCTAAAACTGTGACTGACAGAAACATGCCAATAATTCTTTACTTGCTTCTAAGGTTTTGGTTTGTTTTTTGGTTTTTTTTCCCTTCTCACTGAATAACTTCATTTGTGACAACAAATTTTGTGAAAACCTAGGTATTTCTCTTGGGCAGCTTACAGTTGTGACCATATACTGAACATAATTTTAGGTTTCTTCTTCTGGCATAGCCTTTCTCTGTTTGTTTCTTATCCAGCTGTAAAATTCTGAAAATTTTAATTTTGAATTTCACAGAAGAACTGCCATGCACAAACTCGTGGTTGTTTGCTAGTGCTGGGGTAGGCTCTCATAGGGTGCATGGGGAGCCCTGCATGCCACAGTGGATAACATCAGAAGGGAAGACTAGGGGATGGAGCACTATCACAACCAGGCCAAAAGTCCTGTATTCCAAATCTACTTACAGGCAGGCATCTGAGTATTTTCACTTAGTATTCCCAGGCTTTAATTTACATTAGAAAGGCTATGTCAGTGCTCTTCCTTCAAACACACTGAGCCTGAGTGGGACATTAAACTTTTCTTCAGTACCATGATTGATGTTGGCATTTATCTGGTTGTAAAATGTTCTTTTAACTACTGCTCAGAGGAGTGGCAGAAGCAAAGATTTCTTCCTCTGAAGTTTAAATTCCAGGCAAAGAAAAGACAATTGAACCTGTGTCAACTGAGCACAGCTCAGCTGGACATTCTAACCCTTTACATAAGTGTTAAAATAAAGAAACATAAAGATATTTTTCTTTTCCAGCTATGTTTTAAATTACATTTTGAATGCAGGGTGCTCACATTGGGATATTCTTGGAATTCCTGCTAGATTAAGTTATTAAAGGGAGATGAGCAGACGGAGTTTAATTTTCTTGATTCTGTGTAGGGAACAGAAATGAGATGGGCTTCAAGATGCTCGTCTCTGCCAGGGGACTAGCATAAGGAGTTTGGGCATTGTCAGGGTGGGCTAATGGTTGCGGAAGGACTTTGTGTGACTTTGTTTTAAAAATTTACTTGAGTAGTGATGTTCTCTTAATGGCCCAAGAGAATTGTTTGAATTCCTGCATGACCCAAAGACTCCACTTTTACTAAGTGTTGGTTTTAATAAGTGTTTCAGATTTTTGGAGAAAAAGCTCTATATCAGGTACAAAAAAGAAGCAACCAAGTACTGAACCCTGAAGAACCCTGACAATGAGGAATTCCAGCCTGCAAACTACAATCCTTGCTGAAGATAAAGGACAAAAAACCTCTCAAGATCCTACTTGACTATCTTTAGGAGAAAAACACTTTTCCCACCCCAAATCTGGTTATTACTGTGACCCTGAGCACCAGGGGAAGATACACAAAGTAGATTGCTGAGAATGTTTAGTACCTTCTGCCAGTGGTCTGCCCTATCATTGTCCTAT